>CAUYQV010099918.1:0-40860 GCA_963574575.1 Galagoides demidoff | reverse complement strand
CCCCTGGGTAGAGTGCCATGGCATCACAGCTCATAGCAACCTCCAAATCCTGGGCTCAAGCGAGTCTCCTGCCTCCGCCACCTCCCAAGTAGCTGGGACCACAGGCGCCCACCACAACACTCGGCCATTTTTTGGTTGCAGCCATCATTGTTGTTTGGCGGCCCGGGCTGGGGATTCAAACCCGCTACCTTAGGTGTACGTGGCTGGCACCTTAGCCGATTGAGCCACAGGTGCCGAGCCCCATGCTATATATTTTAGATGGAATTCTAAGATTTCAAAAATAAGTCAGATAAATATATCTTTCCAAGTTTCTATATGTATTTGAAAGAATAAATATAACACATATATATTCATAAAAAGATTGAAAAGTTGCAAAGCAAACATGTGATGAAGGCTATGCATAGAAACAGGCAATATATAGTTTTGTAAAAATGAAAAGCTATTATTAGTACAAATTATTCCTAATGTTCTCCCCATGACGTCTTAATTCCTAAGCATTGTTTAACAGGAAAAAAAGTGTGCTTTAAAAAAAAAAAAGTGTGCTTTGATTTATAGGGTGTAATTATAAATCTTTATAATCTTTAGACTATCTGAATGTAACATTTAGGGGGAAATAGTGAGAGAAAAGTAAAATTTATTGAAATTATCTACTTAACTTTCTAGACTTACAAATTTAATTCAAACCCAGTTGAGAAAGTTGTAAAAAGGATATTTTTTTCTGAAGCTTCAATTAATAATAATCATCTGTGAGAGAAAATCGCCTTCACTACGCTTTAGAAAGATTCGACTCTTCCCATGGGTTGTTCTAGGTTCCTGCCTGGCCAGGAGTTCAGAGGCACAGCATGAAACTAAACCTTGTGAGGACAGTTTAATATTACTACCTGTGGATTTAAATTGCAACTATTTCCTAAGAGTTTCACAAATCTATTTCCATATTTTAAAGTAAATGATCTATCCCAATACTTGAATGAAAAAGACCAGGATGGGGGGCACCTGTGGCTCAAAGGAGCTGGCCTCATATGCCAGAGGTGGTGGGTTCAAACCCAGCCTTGGCCCCCCCCCCAAAAAAAAGAAAAAGAAAAAGAAAAGAAACAAAGAAAAAGAAGAAGACCAGGAAAGGCAAATTAGGGAAGATCTCCCTGTTATTTTTTTTTTTTGATTTTGTTCCTATTTTCCTTTCGCTGAAGTGTTAGAGTCTCTATGACTCAACACACCCTCCAATCATATTCTTTTATAGCATCAAGTTCACTTTATAACACATATTACATATTACGGGGGCACAAAACTAAATAACACAGAGAGTGTGATTCTTTTAGAATCTCCATTTCTCTCATAAAATTCAAGTTCAGAAAGATAGACCTGCCTGTGTATAGATCTGCCCACGTGGTATCTGCATCTGTTAGTACAGTGCTAGGGCCTTAAAAGTTGAATAAAGTTTAAACAATGAATGATTCAAATTTTCTATCCAGGAAACATATTCATAAACCTACAGAAATTATTCAGTGCACAGACAAAATAGACATTAGGTCACGCAACACTCCTGGATGAAAACAGCTGATACACACACACACACACACACGCCCTACATTTACCATTTCATTATTCCATTTACTGAGACCAGGCTTATATTTAATGTATGTCAGTATTTAGCCAAAAAATACTGCCTGGCACATGGTTTATTTACAATTAAACAAAAATATAAAGTGAGCTTATGCTTATGGAAAATAGTCTTCACATAGTACTTAATCATGGGCCTAATCAATATCTTCGCTTTTGCAGAGGGAAGTAAAAAGCAACACGTTTTGCTTTTAATGCCCTGCCTTTGGCCCCCAGTTCATTGAAATCCCATTAAAGTGATGTGTCTTCCTAATAAATTAGAAAACGGGTCAAGTTTTAGCCTAGGTGTAATTAGACCACAAGCTTCCTGATCCCAGTTCTTGGACACACGAACTGCATTTGCACATGTGCTGTTTGGGCAGAGTGTCTGTGTGAGCATTCACTGACGTCAGCTGTCAAGCCCGAGTGTAAATTTGCCTGTGACCTCACCGTTAACATCGCAATACCAAAGAGAAGGTTTCCTGAGGAAGAGGACAAAATGCTAAGCATCATTGAGACTTTACCCGACTTTTATAATTGCTGAAGACATTATCAAATACAGTTACAGACTTTAATTTGGAGGATAAAGACATCTAGTTCCATGTGTATTTTTTTAATATTTTAAAGTATATATTAGTGAAAAGTATTTATGACGATATTCTAAAATTCTTACACACTTTTTTGAGGTGTATAAGAAAATTTTAATACAGCTAGTAGCCCCGAACCAATTAGGCAGCATTGAAGTTTCTGGTCATTACCATTTTTTCCAAAATTCACTGGTATTGCAATTTTGGCTGAAGAAAACTGGCATTTTCCTACATATGGGGTTGTTCCCTTGACTGTGGGTCTTCAGTCTAACTTGGCTCCTAGAGTAATGATAGAGTAATGATAGATAGAACTAATGATGTTCATCTTTAAACATCAGTTTAAAATTTGCTTCAGTTTAAAAAAAAATTGAACAATTTTTTCCCATAGTAACTTCACATTCCATTGTCATCACAGTGTGAAGAATTTGATTTTAGTGATCAATTATAATATAACTCATGTACTGCCTGTTCATTACATCTCAGGACTTTGATACGATAATCATATTTCTCAATATAATACATTCTTTCTAATGATGAAAAAATATAAATTTAGAGACATTCATTTATTTGTACAATGCCCTATAGCCAATCCATTGATCTGTGATTCAAATGCAGATCTGGCTTATTCAAAACTCCATGCTATTCTTTGCATACGTTATCTATCAAATATTCAGTTCACTAATGTTACTTTTAATATTCAAAAATAGGATAGAATCTGAATTTTTAAACACAAAACTATGTTTGAATTTTGTAATGTCTTTTAATCTTGAACACCTGCTATCAAAATCAATTGTATCTTGATGACTTAATGGACCTCACTGGGGGGAAAAGAACAAGTTCTATGCTACATGTTACAACATAGTCATGCGCGGACGGGCTATTCGGGACCATGGAAATGTTGCGTTCTGATGTCAAATTTGCTGACTTCCTCTTCTTATTCTTCATAAATGTCAGGGTCCTAGTTGCTAATTTCAGTTGTCTGTGTCTAATTTTGTGGGGCTTCATTTTCTGAACACATGTTTCCAAAGGTCATGTAATTTATAACAGTAATTAGTCTTTGTGGGGATTCTACTGGACTGTACCTTATAAGAAGATAACAGTTGTTCTAACATAGATTTTATGAAGGTGTGTGTGTGTGTGTGTGTGTGTGTGTGTGTGCGTGTCTATGGGTATGGGTGTGTTTGATACGACCTTGCCAACCAGGCTCAGTTTCTCCACTATCACCTCATTATTAAATTTTCCAGACTACTGATCTACAGATAAGAGAGGTGTCACTTTAATTGAATAAAAATAACTTAGTAGAGTGAAACATGAATTCCTAACGCCAAGTTACTGTTTAAATAAATCACGAAACATCCAGTATGCTGGAATACTATGTAGCAATTAAAATAATTTTACTAGATTACTTACCGACCAGGGAAAAGTTTCAAGACATATTTTATACTAAAGATACAGTTACACGGTCTTAAGAAACCAATCATGTAAATATAATATGAGCATGTGATACAGTAGAATCATATATTCTAAAAACAACATGGTTTAGTAGGGTTAAGAATAAGAAGTCAAGGCTCGGCGCCTGTGGCTCAATTGGCTAAGGCGCCAGCCACGTACACCTAAGGTGGCGGGTTCGAATCCCTGCCCCAAGCCCGCCAAACAACAATGATGGCTGCAACCAAAAAATGGCCGGGCGTTGTGGCGGGTGCCTGTGGTCCCAGCCACTTGGGAGGCGGAGGCAGGAGACTCGCTTGAGCCCAGGAGTTGGAGGTTGCTAAGAGCTGTGATGCCATGGCACTCTACCCAGGGGGATAACTTGAGGCTCCGTCTCAAAAAAAAAAAAAAGAATAAGAAGTCAAGAGATACCCAGAATGGGTAAACCAATAAATTTGTGTAAATATGTGTCACTAAGAATAAAATTGGGGAGTAGAGAAGAACAATGTTTTTGTTGTTTTTAATGTCATCGTCTTACCTACTGGACTTTAAAAGCATGTGGGCATATAATGCCGAAGAAACTAAATAAACTAGGATAAAAGGAACTTCATCAGATGAAAAAGCCTTACACTGCGATTTTTATGAAAAGCCATAAGACTCTAACACAGCAATCCTTGCTGAGGACTTTTCAGAATAAAATAATATAATACCTATACATAGAACTTTGGCATCAAAATGAAAATGCACCTTTAGGCTCAGTGCCCAAAGCTCAGCAAGTAGGGTGCCAGTCACATACATCAAGGCTGGTGAATTTGAGCCTGGCCCGGGCCTGCTAAACAACAATGACAACTGCAACCAAAAAAATAGCGGGATGTTGGGTGGGTACCTGTAGTCCCAGCTACTTGGAAGGCTGAAGCAAGAGAATCCCTTGAGCCCAAGATTTGAGGTTGTTATGAGCTGTGACGCCACAGTACTCTACCAAGGGCAAAATGTGAGACTCTGTCTCAAAAAAAAAGGTAAAAGAAAAAGAAAAAAAAAAAACACCCTTAATCAAGGTATGAGAACAAATGCCTATTTGCTAAGAACAATGCTCTGTTAATAAAACTCATACAAATCACACATTTAAATAAATGACACAATTTTCATCCTCGTATAAATGGCTCGATTATTTCTAATAATATTAAATGATGTAGCAAAATAGATCCTTCCTTTTACAAAAGGGATATGAAAGCTACACTGATATTCACGAGATATTCCCTCTGTCAACATTTTTTCAAAGCTTTTCATTAGGGTGGAGTTTCCATTTCCATGAATCAATATTTTCAAATGAGTTTTCCATTAAGGCAGATGTTCTAATTCAGAAGCATTCCAACTTCGTATTGAATTTCTGTGCTGATGTTTTATGAAACCAAATATATGAAAACCCATATTTCTATGGTTGAATGACATAAATAGCTTAGAATAAGAAGAGAAAAGGAAAATACGCTCATATGTTTAACTTATAATGAGCAATAATAACCTATTTTCTTGGTTTGAATTGTTTTAACAAGTACCATAGAGCAGGTGGCTTATGAAATCAAAAAATGTACTTCTCATAGTTCTGGAGGCTTGAAATCTGACATCTGGTTGCTAATATGTTTGGAGTCTGATGAAGGCTCTCTTCTGGGTTGTATCCTACCATCTTCTTGTATCTTCACAG
The DNA here is from genome assembly GCA_963574575.1 of Galagoides demidoff. Taxonomy (NCBI): domain Eukaryota; kingdom Metazoa; phylum Chordata; class Mammalia; order Primates; family Galagidae; genus Galagoides; species Galagoides demidoff. The sequence continues at coordinate 35,550 of CAUYQV010099918.1, read as the reverse complement.
GGCAGAAAGAGGGCTAGAGAGTGCTCTTACCAGGGCACTAACTGTATTTATGAGGAATCCAAGTTGGTGACCTAAATTACCTCCAAATGCCTCCCACATCAACATCACACTGGGGATTATGAAATTTTGAAGGGACGTTAAAATGTATTTCATAGTATGTAAATCTCTATTAAAGAGCAGCATCTCTATTAAACATTGCGTAATCATACGTAAACACATATGGAATAAGTCAATGCATGGAGACTATTTTTCTGTCATTTTTTTTTTCATTTTTATCTGACATAAAATTTGTTTTTAAAACATGAAGGGAATGAGCATGAGAAAATATGTTTAGACCTTTGTCGAGAGAGAAAATGGTTCCTTTGTGGACTTTTGGGCCATATTTATCAAAGAAAACACTCATGATAGACATAAATTCATTAGGAGAATTGACTCAGATGATATGGAGGGCAAGATATCTCATTTGATATCTCTGTGGGTGATGTAATTAATTCTGTCTCATGTTGAAATTTGATCCCCAGTGTTGGAGGTGGGGCTGAGTTGGAAGTGTTTGGATCACTATGTTAGATCCCTCATGAATGGCTTGGTGCCCTCCCTATCATAACAAGAGAGTTTACACATTATCAGTTCAGCTTAGAACTAGTTGTTTAAAAGAGTCTGGCACCACCTCCTCCCTCTTGTGCTTCTTTTCTCAGTGTGACACACCTAGTCCCCCTCACCTTCCACCTTGCTTGTAAGATACCTGAAACCCTGACTGGAAGCAGAGGCTGGAGCCACACTTCTTCTACTGTCTGCAGAATGGTAAGACAAATAAACCTCTTTGCTCTATAAATGACTCGGCCTCAGGTGTCTCCTTTATGGCAGTGCAGAAGGGACTAACAGAAGAGTCCAAATGCCTGAGAATGAGGCTAGGAGGCAGAGGGTGCCACTGGTGCAAGTCCTGGCATCCAAAGGCCTAACAAATAGAAGTTCTGGTGTCCAAGGGCGGAGAAGATGGGTGCCCCAGCTCAGGAAGAGAGGGCAAGTTAGCCCTTCCTCTGTCTTGCTGCTTTATTCAGGCTCTCAACTGACTGGATGATGCACCCACATTGCTGAGGGTAGACCTTCTTTACTCAGTCTACTGATCCAAATGCTGATCTCTTCTAATAATACTCTCACACACACAGGCAGAAATATTGGTTTACCAGCATTTAGGTATCCCTATAGTCCAGTCAAATTCAAACACCTTTGCAGACTGAGGAATGGGTACAAGGTGAGAACTAGGGTAAAAGCTGCCCCAAAACTCTGTGACGGAACAGGCCTCACTAAAATAATGATAATAATTGACCTCATTATTAGGCCACTTGTTGCTAATAGTCACTCTCTTCTTGTTCGTTTCTCTATAATTGCTCCTCCAGAGGGCACAGCTGGTAAAGATTCTTGACTCTTCTCTATAAATAACATCATCTGTTCAGAACCTAGGGGTAGTTTTCTAGGTATCTTCCAGGTCCTGCATTCCAGCGGATTGACTGACCCACTCAGGCCAGCAACTCACTCAACTGGTCTTGGACCCGTCGCCCAAGGCTGTGCATCATTCCAGTAACTGACTTACTCAGACAGTGGCCCATACCAGTGGACTGATGGTTCTGCCCTGAAACCAGCCAATTAACAGACCCTCATTGCTTAATCCTATACCCATCAAACTGTCTTTAAAAACAAATCTCCCCTGTTCTCATGAAGGTGAATTTGAGAAATTTCTCCTGTCTCCCTGCTTAGCCTTATACAGAATAAACACTTTAAACCCTGCTGTCTCTGGGTATTGGCTTTCTCTTGGTTAGTGGGCTAAGGGGCAACACAATTGACACACAAAATTAAGCATCACCAGGTCTTTAGGTTTTTGGGTTTTTTTTTGCAGTTTTGGCCAGGGCTGGGCTTGAACCCACCACCTCTGGTATATGGGGCCGGCACCCTACTCCTTGAGCCACAGGCACCTCCCGGTCTTTAGGTTTTTTAGTACTAATACTGCTTACATTAATTTCTGCATTTCTGAATCATTTTTTGCTCTCATTCTGGAGTAAGACTTTTTTAAAAGACTTTTTTTTTTTTTTTTTTTTTTTGCAGTTTTTGGTCAGGGCTGAGCTTAAACCTGCCACCTCTGGCATATGGGGCTGGTGCCCTACTCCTTCGAGCCACAGGCACCGCCCTAAAAAGACATTTTATATGTAAGTTATTTTGAATGGTTTCTTTCATATGTTTTAAAATATTTACCAGCTCATAATTTGTCATTGTTGTTTAAATATATAAGTGGAATTTTTATTTTGTTGACTATCATTTTTATTTTTATTCTATAAAATTCAACAATATTCTACAATTGATTATACATTCATATATATCTTCTGCTAGTTTGAAAGTCTTATAAGTTGGAATTCAATTTGAATATCTGTAAGAAAACTTACCTCTTTTATTTCACAGGTTTACAGACAGAAAGGAATTGTCCTCCAAATTCCTGTACTTAATAGATTTTACCCAAGAGATTCATTCATACTTCACTAAGTGATGAAATTTGGAACTTTGACGTTTTGAGTTTATAAGATTTAAATTTAGATAAAAAGACTCTGTACTTGGAGAGATTTCAGAACAGGATGAGACTCTTGGAAACCTTGAAATGGGTAGATGTATTTTGCATCTGAAAATGATCTGAGCAGTTGAGGGCCAGAGAGTAGACTGTGGGAGGCAAAATTCTATTAGAGTCCCTATGATTAACCCACTGTGTTCAAACCCTGCATAATATTCTCCCCTTATGGGTGAATGAGACTTGTAAAAATAACGGTAGATCTATCCTGTGATTATGTTATGAGTGACGAAATCCTGAAGAGCTAGTTGAGATCTTTAATTAGTTGACATTAAATTAATTACAAGAAAACTTGTCTTGACCTACCCAGGGGAATTTTTAAGAGAAAAGAAATAATAGAGATATTTTTCTGCTGAAAATTATGTTGCACTTAATTGAAATCAAAACCTTCTGTTCTACAAAAAACACTGTTAAGGGAATTAAGGACACCTCTCTGATAGAAAATATTTCTCTATAGTTATTAATTATTTGGTATTACTATTAAAATATAGAAAATCTATCTTTGGGGGAATTTCACCAGCCAGCAGTTCTTGAGCAAGAAAAGCCCAATGTACATTCATCAGTTGTAAAATACATGTGGAAGTCACAACTGCTGCCTCGAAATTACATGTAATTTGAAAACCACCTTAAATCATCCACTTCTCAATAGTGAAAATATGCATAACAAGAAGGTATTTATTCCTGAGGTGAGGGGAAGGAAATCTTGGAGACAATTTTGAACAAAAGTGAAAAATGACAATTATTTTAGGAAATTGAAGCATAACAGGTTTATATTAAAAAGTTTACTTCTCAGTGGGAATTTATAGGAACTAATATTGAAGTATCTTTTAGTGGAATCAACATATTCCTAACACAAAGAAATGATAAATGCCTGAGATGATGGATATACCAATTAGCTTGATCTGATTAACTCACAACATATGTCTATGTCAAAACACACGAAGTTCCCTAGCATGATTTACAACTATTACATACCCATAATAAATAAAAATCAAGGAAAAGAAAAAAGGTATATAAAATACAGATATAGCAGTGACAGCCTAAATAATTTGGCTAAAGGAACTCTACTCCCTCAGTTGACACTGAGGCCTCATTTCAGCTGACTCTTTTATTCCATCTTGCCCTTTAGAATCAATACTAGGAAGTTGGCATTTGTCCCCAGATATGCGCAGTTGTCTGTCTTCTGAGAAGATGATAGTATTTCTCTTCTCCACACCCTTTAACGTTTACAAGGCAATATTTCTTGTTTTGGCCAATAGAATTTGATTTGAAATAACATATGCTCTTTCTCAGAAGAGACTGTCAAAGCCAGATGTGTGATTTGCTCTTTTTGCGTCTCCTGCCTAAGCCATCATGGAGAGATTGAGACAGAGCTTCCTTCAGCTTGAATGATCAAGTAAAGACAGAAAAAAAAACAGAGTCCACAGCTGACCAGCAATGGACACACACACTGAGCCAGAAGTAAATCCTTATTTTTACCATTATTACTATTGTGATGAACTATAAGACCTGGAGAATTTTTATTGGAATAGCATGAGCTACCCATTCTAACTGATACACCCTATTAATTATAGGACTTCAGGATTTGTTTGTACTGTTTGACACTGTCTCTATACTAGCCAAATGGAAGAAAAATGCCATTTCCTTTTTTTTAATTTCATATGATATAAAGTTTGAAAATTTCAATGTAAAGTTTTACTAAGAAATGAAAACATTCCATTCCATTCCCCCAAATTCTTTGGTTAATTGGACCTTTAATAATGCCTCATTTCTTTACCCAACATGAAAAAGTAATGCTTTATTAAATCCTTCTTTTCCAATCTGGAAAAACTAAACTTCTAATTAATTACTATTACAGGCATCCTTCTAAAGGGTAAAGTTTGAAGAGGTTGGCTAAGAGAAAAAGCTTTGGTCTATTAACTCGCCCGCGTTGAGGTATAGTCTGTTAATTATCTGGCAATTTATCAGCATTTGGGGAGAGAATTCATCATGATTATTTATACGCCAATGAACATTTCCAAAATTTGTAGGGATGCAAGTCGTCTCCTAACTGGGATTGCTAAGATGTTGAAATCTGTAATCCAAACACCTGTTTCCCAGTTCTAATACCTTCCAGTATTATGCACTTACATCCTCTGGCCCCACTCCTTTATCTGTAAATACCAGATATTAATGATATTTCTGGAAAGATACCTTTAAATTATTCACTAAGGAGACTTGTTTCTACTCATAAGTGATAGATACATGCATTATTGTTATTTGACTGCTGTTATTTTTCATCTTTTTGAAAATGCTTGTCAGTATTTGGAATTAACTGAAAACCATTTAGTTTGCATTTTAAAACAGTGGGGAAAAGTAGCCCTCAGAGTTAATGAAATGCACGACTTTGGTATCAATGGGTTGGTGTTTGGCACTTGATAACTATCTTCTGAATGAAGAAATGGGTCATGAATTAATTACTACAAGTCAGAAAATCTTTATTATCTGCTCTTTGCTCGTGCAGAGATAGAAGCAGAGATTATGAACTGAAACAGAACAAGCTCAGCTAGCCAGGGGCCCACCTGGAGAGTCCTGCTTTGAAATTGCCAGCATGAAAATGCCATTGACAAATCTTATTAGCAGACCTTATCTTTCTGGTGTATGCAAGTAAATTAAGAAGGTTTAACTCTGTAAAAACTTTGGGAATCCAAAGACATTTTTATACTACGCTGTATAGAATACATGTAGATATAGTAAAGCTAAATCAGGTGTCCTCAAACTACAGCCCCCGGGCCACATGCAGCTCACCTAGGACATTTATCCAGCCCACCAGGTGTTTTTGCCACCACTGCCTGTCCTGCTTAGCAGCTGACTCGTCCTGGGGCCCACAGTCCGGCCCTCCAACGGTCTGAGGGACAGTGAACTGGCCCCCTGCTTAAAAAGTTTGAGGACCCCTGAGCTAAATGACTGACCTGACGCTACTTGGTAACTCTACCAGAAATACAAAACCTTAGGCATTAAATCCAAGTAACTCTGTGAGGATATTCGTGACTTAATTCAGTGCCATTCAGATAAAACAAAGCTATCAGGGAAAGAATATTTAAGAGCCATATACACTGCATTTAAAAAATGTGTTGGAATCTAGTGAACACAGTGATAGTTGCATCAGACCACAAGAACATTTACATTAATTTTGTAAAAACACCTTAGAGAAAGACTTACACCCCTAAAGTAACTTGTCGTTTGGCAGACTTCTCTGCTATGTTCATACCAAAGGGCCTCAGATGGATGGCCATGTGCTAGGCAAGTTACAGTTGTAACGGTGGTTTTATACTTGGTATTACATCAATGACCTTAGACCCATAAAATACATGCTTCTATGAGTTGAATTATCTTTGTTAACTTGGAGAAAAGTGTCAGGACTTTTCAGAGTGCTTTTTAAGCAGCCCAAGGAGGTGATGAAAGCCAAAGCAGGAAGCACTAACTTTATGTGAACTTCATGTGAATCAGTGCACAGAGACAACATACCCAAAAAGCCACATCAGGACCACCGTTCGGCAACACGGTCCAGTGTGGTTTGTCAGTACCGAGCTGAACAATCTTTCTAGGTCTCAGTACAAGCATTCATGCTGGCTTCAATTCTAGGACTGGAAGACTGGGCTTGTCCTATATTCACATATTCATATATGTATTAGGTAACATAAGTGGGTCAAATTATATACTTTGTGCTGGGGACACAGAATGTATCAACATTTGATTTTCTCTTCATGAAATATAAAGTGTTCTGGGGAGACAAATACTTAAGGAAATAGTATAACGCCTTGCGTAATGTGTCATAATAGAGCTTAAGTACAAGGTTCTATAGAAGCAGAATAAGAGAAGTAGATAACTTCAGGGAAGAAAATCAGAGAAACACTAATATAAACACTGGTTGTTGAGGGGATAAGCTTACCTGGGAGAGAGCAGTGCGTGTGCACTGGAACGTGTGTGGCATAGCTGAGGAACCAGCTATAGTGATACCACGCCATTGGTGATGTTTACATGTGGTGCTGTCATCTACTGAATACATGTTTAATGTTAGTATTTGACATAACTAATATGGAAATGCCTTTAAAATTTAAAAGAGTACAACCTGAATCTAAAGTAGTCTTTTTATTTTTTATTGATATAATCAGAATATTCCGGGAAATACCAGCAATCTTGTTTTCATTTTATGGTCTAGGAGTTAAGACACACATTTAAATTTGGAAATTTAATTAAGAAGATGGATTCCATAACAAAATACATGCAAATTTTCTTAGAATTGTTTAAAAGCATTATTATATTAACACATAATATATTCATCACAATCAATCAGACATATTCTTCTATCTGAAATAATAGCTTCAAGGAAGGCCATGATATTGAACTATTCATACCAGAATATTTTTAATTTTGAGGCATTATATAGTGTTCATTAGAGGTTTATTATGCCACTATATAAACTTGACTTCAAATATCCATAAATATATTTTTCTGGCTGTTAGTGTATGAAAGATAATTAGAAAAATGATAAATAATACCAATTTACTCAGTAGTAAATTATATAAATTGGTCAATAGAAATAGACAACTAATTGGTCTCCCTATTTTAGAAAATAGACAAGATGTTAGTGTATAGACCAGAATAAAATTGGATATCTTTCATTTGGAGAGAGAAACAATAGAGAATTCTCTATTTACAATGCTTATGAATATTAGGGCTCTTGGGTTACATGAAAACATGATGACTAATAATATTTCCTGTCCTTTCTTTTCTTATATTAAGTTAAACAGTTGTTTAAAACTTTTAAGCATCCAACCTATTGTTTTCATAGTAAAATTTATAACATCTTTATAATGTTGAAAAAAAATTCAGTCTTATATTTTGGTAACTTAACTTTCCTAAATCAATGGGAAAAATAAAATCTAATTGAAGATTCATTAAACACATGAGCAAAAAACATAGATATATATACATATACCTAACTTAAAATTATAGCAAATTTTAGAAGCAAAGGACTACACGTAGCATATGAAAAATAGCAACAAAAAATGTAGCTCAGGAATATATTAAATTCTCACACTTCTTGATATTATTTCATTCTACAAGGTATGTCATTTATTTAGAATGTACCTTCCACCTAACAAAACCTGTTTTGTCACTTGAGTAGCTTTTACCAGTTTTAGGGTGAGTAACTTGAACATTATAGATGTGTCATTGATCGCTAACATTTGAACTTTGCATTTACAACTATTATTATTAGCCAACATTTGTGGAGTTCAAATGTGTGTTAAATATATTAGCTGTATTTACTCAGCCCTTAATATGTACGTGAACTGAATTCTATTTCAAATTATTTTCTTTTTGATCATCATTTTTATTTTTTTATTGGATGTTCCATTTTATATTATAAATCATCTGAGGAAACACCATAAAATATAGTAACTTGAAATTTTCATGCTGATAATTATGTCCAAAGAAAACGAAGGTATAAAATGTAGCACACAAAAAATGATATTTATATTACCTGAGCCAATCAAGACAGTGATTATTATGTAAGAAAGCTGGTGTAGATGTATATTTTCTTCATTAAAGATCTATTTAAACTGGATGCAGTGGCTCATGTCTGTAATGCTAGTACTCTGGGAGACTGAGTTGGATAATTACTTGAGCTCAGGAGTTTGAGACAGACCTGAGCAAGAGCAAGATCCCATCTCTAAAAATAGAAATACTGGCCAGGTGTTGTAGCAGGTGCCTGTAGTCCTAGTTCCTTGGAAGCGTGAGGTAAGAGGATTGCTCAAGCTTAAGAGTTTGAGGTTGCTATAAGCTGTGACACCAGGGTACTCTACCCAGAGCAACAGAGTAAGACCTTGTCACACATACACACAAAATAAAAGAACCAAAGCAAAACTATTTAATTCTGTTATGTTCTGTTATTACTATGAGAATATATAGGTTATAAGCAGAAATATAGAAATATTGAATCATAGAGACAATTTATCTTTCATTACTCTATTATAAACGGTGATATATTACAGCTACACACATTGACAAAATAAAATTCTATGTTGAAAAGGCATGTCCTTTCTGAGCAGTCCTTACCAACTTAGAGTTTCAAATACTATATAGTGAATCTCATAACATGCATTGTAATATAAAATTGTGAACTAAAACTTGGCAAGCCTTTCGTTTTTCATTTTTTAAATAAATATTGTGCATATTTGAGGTTTACAACATAATGCTACAGGATACAGGTGTAGACAATAAAATGTTATTACAGTGAAGTAAATTAACAGATCTGTCATCTCACATGGGAACTTTTTTGAGAAAAGCAGCTTAAATCTACTTACGTAAAGAAAAAAAGATCCCTAAATCGAATAAAACTTTATTAACCATCCCCCATAAAGTGTGACTTAGAGCTCTAGACTCCTTCATCCCACACATCTGCAATCCCTTTTAAATAAAATTATTTCCCCATGTTATGGGAAAATTTTATAAAACACAGACTTGGCTATTTTGATTTGATTTTGATGAGAAATGTAAAAAAAGAACTGACAATATTTTAAGGTGAAGAACCAACATAGGTAAATCATTTATGGAAATGGAATAAAAAAATCCTTCTGAATGGAAAGTCATCAAAGGCACTCAATAGATGATTTAAAAATGGACAGAAATATGCCCGGTGAAGTGGCTCACACTGGTAATCCTAGTACTGTGGGAGGCTGAGGTGGGTGAACTGCTTGAGCTCCGGAGTTGGAGACCAGCCTGAGCTAGAGCAAGACCCTGTCTTTAAAAATAGCCAGGCATCGTGACAGGTGCCTGTAGTCCCAGTGACATGGGTGGCTGGGGCAAGAGGAACCTTTGAGCGCAAGAGTTTGAAGATGCTGTGAGCTGTGATCCCCAGACACTCTACCATGGATGACCAAGTGAGACTCTTTCTCAAAAATAGATAAATAAAGGACAGAAAATAAAAAAGGAAGGAATTACTGATTTCAGCATGGAAAAAAGGAAACAGAAAAGAGCTGCTGTATAGATGTCGCATTTTGTAGGGAGGACAGCAGACCACCCCAGCAGAGCAGAACCAGCCCTCCCACCTGTTTCTCTATTTTACTGACTGGCTTTTCTGTTTTTTCTGTAGGCAAAATGATGTGGGAAGAGGAGTCCCTTGGCTCACCTTCACATAGGTTAATCAGAAGACCCCAGACACTATTTTTCTTTTGTTCTACAGCTGTCTTCTCTCATTCTATATTTCTTCAGGTCTATTTTGTCAAGTTAATGATATTCCACCTTAATGGAAAGAAAAAGTTATTTTTGTTGTTTTGTTTTTTAGAGACAGAGACTCACTTCCTTGCTGTGGCATTACAGCTCACAGCAACCTCCAGCTCTTGGGCTCAGGCAATTCTTTTGCCTCAGCCTCCTGAATAGCTGGGACTACAGGCACCAGCCACAACACCCGGCTGTTTTTTTGTTGCAGTTTGGCTGGGGCCAGGTTCGAACCCACCACCTTGGTATATGGGGCCGGTGACCTACCAACTGAGTCACAGGTGCTGTATGGAAAGAAAACGTTTTATGTTTTATAGTATCATAATCTAAAATGCTGTTGTCTGCCTTACCAAGTAGAAGCCTTTAGTCCTAAATGCCCTTTATAATCTATTATAAAATAGCATATAAATAACAAAATAACAGCATGCATTATGTCTATAAAATAAGGAACGTATGTAAAGTACTGTACGCATACTAAACAGTGTCCAGGGATTCTCTGAAGCAATATTTAGCAGTGTCCACAGCCTCTCCATCTCCTCTCTCTTTCTCTCTCTCTATGTTCTGTACTCATTTGTTTTTCTTTTTTCTGGAAGAGGATGAACCTAATTCAGGGCGCAGCAGTTTCCCAACACTCAGGGAACAGCCACCAAGCATCTCCACTTCCTGCTGAGGGAGTGATAAATGACAATAGGGTGTCTGTTTGCTCTTGGCAGGCTACTCCAGGAACGGTGACTAAAGACACCATTTCATGATGCTTCCTACCTGCTCACTTTTCTGGTGTCTTTGTCTCCTCAACGGCATTATTTGCCTTAAAAACTTGTGTAGAAGAATATTTTATCCTATGTTGTTCCTCGATTTTGGACATCTACAATGTCAGTAATTGCGTGGTAGTTTATAGCCTTTATCCTTGAACTTTAATTGACTTTAAAAGGCATGCAAATGAATAGAAATCTTGTAAAGGCAGGACAAGAAAAAAAAAGATTTTAAAGGATATTTCATGGAGCTGTGCCTGTGGCTCAAGGAGTAGGGTGCTGGCCCCATATACTGGAGGTGGCGGGTTCAAACTCGGCCCTGGCCAAAAAGCTGCAAAAAAAAGGGTAGTTTATGATTGTTCAAATTGTAAAACATTGCTTGTAAGACCACTTATGGGATCGTGCATAGATACTTCTTTATAAGGGTTGATAAAATGTAGAATGCATATTTAATTTTAACATAGTAAGTTTTTTTTTCACTTTTTAATGTTAAATTATATTCTGTTGAAGGGATGTGAGCACTTTGAATAAGTCAGCTACAAAGGCCTGTGAAAAATTGTCAACTAAAATAAAATCTTAAGGTGCAGCACCAGCAGCTAACTGACCGAGGATGCCTCTTGGCCAAGGGGATACCCTAACGCTGAGTTGCTAGTACTGGGAATGGAGACCAGACGTGCCTCTTCATGTTCCCCTGACTTCTTAGAGATGTTCCTTGTGACTCATTAGTGTGCAGGGCATACCCGCAGGTTCTGAAAATATACAGGGTGTCCATAAGGTTCATGGTCAATTTAAAATAGTTGCCTATTTTAAACGAACTTTATGGACACCCTACCTAACAAACCACTTGGGTTTGGGAATATATTCAGTAATTTGTCTCTGATTACCAGACCCTTACCTTAGCATTCCCTTTTGCTGACTCCTGCTCTATTAGATAAAACCAGCTCTTTCAGCCCATTGTCAGCTAACGAATCTTTACACCCACCTATAATCTGTAAACTACCCCCTTTGAGATGTCCCACCTTCTTAGGCCAAAGCAATGTATGCCTTCCACGTACTGATTTGTGACTTTGTCTGCAAGTCGTGTCTCCTTGAAGTGAATAAAACCAAACTGTAACCCCACCACCAGAAGTCCACTGGCCCAAGGCTTTTCGGGAGTGACTCTAGGTCATGGTCCTCAAATTTGACTCAGAATAAACTTCCTTAAATTATATTACAGAGTATGCCTTATTTTCTGTCAGTAGGTCCTATTCTGAAAGCGTAGAGTTTTTACAGTTTAATTGGTAACAGTTAGCACCAAGTTAAGAAAGAAGAGAGAGAGAGGGAGAGAGAGAGATCTAAGGAGAATTAGAATTAGATGTGAATCAAAGTGTGGGAATTTCTACCTTAGGGATTCCAATAACTGATAAGAACTAATGTATAGCTATAATCTTCTCATTTGGTTTATGGCTAACAGGATTCAAGAAAGGTGAGGAGGAGGAGGAGATCGTAATTTGACCTGGGTTTTCCATGTGCTGTGTTTGTTTTGTTAGTTTTGGCAAAGTCAGGGAGTAGTAGCTATCCCAAGCTAAAGAAGATAAAGCCAGTGAACTCTGTGGAGCTATCCAAAGCTGAGAGGGATTTTAACACCAAAAAAAATAATCAGGTGAGAGAAATTAAAGTTGTTTTTTTAAGCAAAGAAGGAATAAGAAGTAAAGTAAAAGAAAGTGAATATTATAACAGAGTAGTGAACCCTTATGATTGTATTTTTTAGGTCTATTATAGTATTATGCATCCACTTCAAATATGTCAATTAACTTTTTCAATAGAGACATATTTTTAGTTTGCATAGGGTGAGAAAATAAAAATACCAGAATCACAAATCTTTTGTGATATAAATTAATTATAACCCAGAAACCCAGAAGAAAATATGCCGCCTTAAGAACACTACTCTTTCAAACACCAAACTGAAAACAAGTTATGAATACAGTACATCCCGGGATTTCTTGCCTTCAGATGTGTGTGCATGTGAGTGGACTTGTGTGTGAATTTAAGAGTGCTTGAGGCTTTTTGAAGCCATAGCCACCGTTGCTGAATGAAGAATAATTGGAGAATTTATGTTCTCAAAAGTTCCTAACCATTTATCCCTTGAGCAAATTTTCTAGTATGAAATTTATCCTGTTACTAATGATGCATCTCATATTTAAAAGATCTTGAGTCATACAGTGTTGTACATGCTTCTAGAATAACACAAAGAAACGCTTTCATTTCATTGTAAGCATTTTCATGGTATATTCAATTCTAATCAATAAATCTCCCTAAAGTGGCTTCCTTTAACCAGAAATGTCTGCAGAGGAAATTAATTTCACAGGTTTCCATGAATAGCTGTAATATTCATCATTCTATTTTAAGACATTCAGAAAATAATGCTGAAGTATATTTCAATGTTAAAATTAATTCATCCAGGGCTGTGATATAAATTTATCTCAAATAAAATCATAACTGGAAACATGACAGTTTTCTAGAAAAGTTATTTCAAAACATTTAGATAACTTAGAAAACTCACCTTGATGAGATGAAATTATTTGCATCATTATTTATAATTCTATTTCATCTTACTATTTCCTAAGTGGCCTCAGTGAATAGTATGCATAGCAGTCTATTCATTAATTTAATATCTTTCCTCAAAAAATATTTAATGATTTTTCCCAGTGAATGCAATCTAAGTGCACTAGAACATAACCTAAATGTTTTTCATTTTACATCTGTTTTCTGAAGAATAAAATACTCTAAAATACTAATTTTGAGAGTAGTTTCTTTCTCATTGAATAAGGCAGTGTATGAAAGAAAAAAATCAGTTGCTACCATAAAAAACAAGTTCTTTCTCACTGCCCAGTTAGATCTATCACAAACTTTAATGAGTAAATAACTGCCTCTATGAACTACATGTCTGTCCAGATCCATCTGCCTTCAATTTCCAAACAGCCTGGTTCAGAAAACAGAGATAAGCAGGTCATAAAATATTTGACTGAATCACTACCTGCAGGATACCACCAAAATGAAAGGCATCATGGTGATATTTAACACTAGAGATTAAAATCTAGAATTGCTTATTGTCACGGGTTAAAGTTTCAGCATTTTTTTTTTTTACCAAAAAGAAGAGCATTTATTAAAATAACTCAACCAGAAATATATGTCTGGCATCATAATGTAAATAATAAAATAGAAATCATAAGAATCTTTAGCTGAAATTACAAATGAGTTCAAAATAGAATGGAACAAGTGTGATTAAAAGCGTACACAAACACCTGGTGTACCAGTATACTGGTACTGGCAAAGATTAAGATTCACCAAATTCAAATAATCGCATAAGCTAAAATAAGAGTGACTGTTCAGCAAAAAATGTGGCCTCATATTTCTTTACTTAACACATATATAAAGCATTTCTAGTAATCAGCCATTTATTAGAGCTAGTAATTTTGTTTGATATGTAAAATATATATAGTATGGTAGATTGCTTGCAAAAACAGTAGTCATTTTTCTCTTCTCTCTATCCAGGCCTATTTAAGTTGTGACTCAGCAACTCTTCCCCAAAAGAGTAAATTGAATACATCACTTGTTAAATCTGGGGTGGCCACGTGACTCTTTTGGCCAGTAGATGTGACCTTAAGAAACCTTGCATGCTTTTTTTCTCTTTCCTGGAATATTGCCAATCCTCCACATGAATATTCTTAATCTAACCATTTGGATGATGAAAGCCACTTGGTATACTTACTAATGTGTCCTCAGCCAATAGCCAATCATGCACCAGCCCTGTGAGTGAAGCAGATTAGACCATCAACTCAGTCAACCCACCAGCAGACCTCAGACACATAAGAGAACGTAAGTGAGATCCACTGAGCCTGACCTTCATCAACAGAGCCAAGCACTTGACCCACAGACTCATGATTATAATAGTAGCTGTTGTTTTAAGCCTTGGAAAACGAGGGCTCATAGTTTAGCTTCCTATTTTTGTAAGTGAATTTTTATTCAAACACAGCATCACCCCAGGTGCACATATTATCTGTGGCTGTTCTCAAGCCACAATAGTAGAGTCACTAGGTGCAGTGAACACCTTATGACCTGCAAAGACTGAAATAATTGACCTGTGGTCATTCCCAGAATAAATTGCCCTTCCCTTATTTTAAACTACTATATTCTGTGTGGATTGTTAGCCAAGAATAGGTAAACATGTATATCTAGCAAAATATTTTTAGTAATGTTCACTCCTGTTAAATATAGTATCCTACCATATTGTTATTTTTAGTTGTAATAATGTCTAGACCTGATTTCCACAGTTATTTTTGAGCAAATATTTAATTGTTTAATGTCGAGTATTAACCATCACTGCTCTAAATGCTAGCAAAATAAAAGTGTACAATCAGACAACAATCCTTACATTCACGTGGCTAATATTGTAGGACATAGAGGAAGACCAAATACACATAGACCTCACTTATACATACACATCTACAGATATATGCACATATATGTAATTTGAACTATGTAAAATCACCACTTAGGAAGAAAAAATAATCAAATGTTAATAACTTGGTGTGATGGAAAACGATGTTATTCCAGATGGTGACAAGTGCAGCTGAGGTGGTGGAGGGGGAAATGGAAAGGTAACATCATTGCTGTTCTTTGAGTAAATACTAGACTACAATATGGGAAACCTTGTAGGTGTGTAGATGAAGAAAATCTTATGAAGAAGGAATGGGAAAGCAATGGTCTTGAAGTGGAAAAGGGCTCGAACAACAGGGTCTGCTCAAACAATGGTAAAACAACAAGGTCAGCGTGAATGAGGATCAGCAGTAATGAGGGGGTGATGGACTGTCTAATCATGCTGACCATTACATTACACTTGGGTACAGCTAGTCCAATGTGAGATGTCACATAAATATAACACACACACTGTATTTTGAAGACTTAGCATGAAAAAAAGAATGTTAATATCTCCATGATTTTTATAACGATTTCATGTTGAAATGATTATGTTTTATATATAATGGATCAAATAAATTATACTAAAATTAATTTCACTTTTTTTTGTACTTTTAAAACATGTGGCTACTAGAACATATAAAATTCCATTGAAAGCTCACATGATATTTCCATGGCACTGCTCTGCTGCAGAGTTTAATAATTCAGTGTCTGACTGGCATTTGCTCTGAGTGAGATAGCTCATCACTGAGAATAGTTTGTAATGAGGTAGTTGCAGGAGCAGAAAGATGGATTTTGGAAATGTTTCATTAACATGAACTGGAAAAGAGGGAGGGGACTTGGAACACCATGAAATTCACAAATAGAAGTGTGCAGATTTTAGGAAATATTGAAAGATAGAGCCAATTGATAATTGCTGATATATTTAATGTGGGCGATAGAATAAAACAGGAATCAAGAATGTGACTGTAGTTTGGATTCGGGAAACCAAATGAATATGGGTCAATAATAGAAATGGTGAGGACATAAGGTAGAGGAGGTTTAGGGTAAGAAGGATTTGTTCTGGGATATCGTAAGAATGGAAATGTTGAGAAATATTTTGGTCAAGTAAATCTGTATTTCAGAAGTGAGAACCATATTGTGCATTTGTTTGTTGTTGTTGCTGTTGGTTTTGTTTTGTTTTGTTTTTTGAAGGGGGTGAATGTGTGGGACTTAATGAGAGGATGTGAAAGGAAGGAAAGAGGCCTAAAAGGAGACCTACGGGACACTCAACACTAAGAGTTTGAAGAAAATGAAGAAACACCAGTGAAAGGGACTGAGAGGAACAGTCTAGAGAGGAAGGAGGAGAAACAGAAGTTAGTGGAAGCAGGTAAAGAAAGTTCAAAGAATGAGGAGTGATGGTCTGTGTCAAACATCTCAGAAGAGGACTGAAATTAACCAAAGAATTTTGCAACATGATAGGTCTATGCAATGACATTGGTATGAAGAGATTGGTTGAGTGTTAGGAATAGTATCCGGTAAAGACAGAAAAAGAGGAAGAATGGAGATGGTGAATACTGATGACTCTTCGACAGTTTTGCTTTAAGAACAGCAGGAGCTTCAGCAGTAGACAAAAGAGGATACAGAGAGGCAAGAGACACTCCAAAATTTGAAAGTCATTGAATATATTCTCAATCACTAAAATAAACTAAGTTTCTCCAATTTTTTAAAATGATAGACTTTAATTTTTGGAGAAGTTTTATATTTATAGAAAACTAAGCAGATATATGGAGTTTCCGTCTACCCTCCCACCTCCAACACCCCTCCACACTACAGATTCCCATATTATTAACATTTGCTGTAGTGTGGAATGATTGTTACTATTGATGAGTGAATATTTATACGTTATTATAAAATAAGGTCCACAGCTTATATCAGAGATAATTTTTTGTGTTATACATTTTGTGGGCTTTGGTAAACATATAGTAATCACATATCTATGATTATAACTTCATACAGAATAGGTTCAGTGCCCTAAAAATCCCTTGGGCTTCTTGTATTCATCTTTCCGTAGCTTCTGCTGACCCCCTGAAAATCACAGATCTTTTTGCTGTATTCATATTTTTCCTTTTTCAACACATCCTATTTAATAGTTGGAATCACATGGATATAGCCTTTTCAGGTTGGCTTCTGAATGGTACAGATTTCAGACTCGAAAATTAAAGAAATCCAATTTTTTTCCTTAATTCAGCCCATTCAATAAAATTTACTGACACTTTCTCCATCCTACACATGGTTTTATTGATGTCTCTTTTTTGCAAATGAATAAAAAAACAACATAGTGTCTGGATTTGGAGGAATTACCATCATATTGTTATTTCATCATTCACAAGCTACATGGACTTGGTTAAATTTTGTATCTTAAAAAACAGTTTTCTCAAACGAATAATGCAAAATAAGATGTCTACCATAGAGAGTTACTGTAAAAATCCAATTCATGGAACATAAGAAAGAGCTTAGAAAATATTAATATTTTATGTTTTTATTTTCAACTCTAGTTGGAACTATCACTGTATGTATATTATATGTAAATTGCTGCATTTTCACAACAATTTTTATCGTCTTTCCATATATCTTAAAAATAAAATAGTAATATTTTCCCAAAGAAATAACATACATAGTGTGCCATCTATCTTGAGACATAAACATTAAAAAGAGTACAAAAAGAGCTATACAAATAACAATCATCACCGTGAAAGAATTGCCTTTGATTTGAATTTTCTTTTTTGTTATTTTGATAGTTTCTAGAAAATATCTGTACGGCACATACATACAACTTGTAAACAGAAAAGAAAAGGTTCTACTTATTGTCACCTTAAAATCTATTTGAATGGATCACTTTCCCTTGAAATGAAATGGCTATCGTTTTCCTAATATGGTATTCATAACTTTTAAGCAATCAATAATTAATGTAATAATTAATATTATATACACCTTCTTAACTTGCTTAAGACTACCATGCAATATAATAGAGTTTTACCTTGAAAATATGTAAAAGAAATATTTTTTATAGATTTAAATGGGTTAATAGAAGTCAATATATTACTACTCCATAGTGTTAACCTCTAGGATACAAAACTTCACAATTGACAGATACCTGTAGAAACCATTCTGCTTAATACAGACGTTAAGAAAGATGGACACTTCACCTCCTTCATGTTTACATGGATGGAGGTGGAAAATATTCTTCTTAGCAAAGTATCCCAAGAATGGAAGAAAAAGTATCCAAGGTACTCAGCCCTACTATGAAACTAATTTATAGCTGTCATAGGAAAGCTATAACCCAATTTTAGCCTAGGAACATAGGGAGAGGGGAGAGGGAGGGGAGGGGAGGGGGGAGGGTGGGTGATTGGCAGGATCATGCCTATGGTTCAACCTATAAGGGTACATGTGAAAGTCTCTAAATGTAGAGTATAAATGTCTTAACACAATAACTGAGAAAAAGACATGAAGGCTATGTTAACCAGTTGGATGAAAGTATTTCAAACTGTATACAGGAACAGTACACTGTACCCCATGATAGTATTAATGTACACTGTCATGGTTTAATAAAAAAAAAAGGAAAAAAAATAAAAGAGTAAACTGTGGATTTTATATATGGCCTTTGTTCCAGGTGTGATACTGCATGTTCAAAGGACCCCTTTGTTTAATAATATAGACTTAGTAACATGGAGATATAAAACAGATTGTTGAACACTTTAATGGTGCCAGTCTATCTTGGCTGAGATGGTCCTAATAGTCTCATCTGTCAGCAGCTCTTCCCTTCTCCTCTGCCTCTAAGTAAGCAGCAGATAGAGTCAAGCCAAAAACTGAGATGCAATATTAGATACCATCTGTGTTGTTCATCTGATTTGAATCCAAATTGTTCTCAAGCCAATCGTAGCACTGAGAGTAGAATCTGATTGTGGCTAGGGTGAGGAAGGAAAAGGCGTGAAGCTAGAAGATCGGCATCAAGCTTTCAGGCAAAAAGGAGTGGTTTGTCCATTTTGCAAATTCCATTGTGGAAAAAGGGATTTTAGGTCTGGAAAATTATACCATGCACAGAGATTTAAAAAGCACAAATAAATGCACACACAAATGCATTTGTACACTCAGACTCTGCAGAAATTCTTGTGTTATTAAAATTATCTATTTATCAAGAGGAACTTCTTTGCAATTTGTTAGCAAAGTATCTTTCAGCTTTAAAAGGCATATAATAAAAAATTGTGGGTATATGTGCATGTGAACACTCAATTATTAAATACTTATTTCTCTAAAACAAGGAAAGCAGGTAAACAAATTCAGGTCATAGTCTTGTGTCCTAGTTATAGAAGTCTGCCCCGTAAGCCACTGTCATCATTTTGCAAAACACTTAAACTAGCCCAGACAAATGGCCAAGAAACACTTGAACAAATGCTCATCATTCCTAATCATCACAGAAATGCAAATAGAAAGCACCCTGAGATATCTCCTAACCACAGTAAGAACAGTCCACATCACAAAATCTCAAAGCTACAGTAGTTGGTGTGGATGTGGAGAGAAAGGAAGGGAACACTTTTACACTGCTGGTGGGATTGCAAACTAATACAGCCTTTATGGAAAGAAATATAGAGAATCCTCAACAAGCTAAAAAGAAACCTTCCATTTTATTCCACAATCCTATTATAACTAGGTAGCTATCCAGAAGAAATAAAATCATTTTACCATAGGACATTTATACTAGAATGTTCCTCACAGCTCAGTTCACAATAGCCAAGACAAGTGCCCATCAACTCACGAATGGATTAATAAACTGTGGCATATGTACACCATTGAATACTATTCAGCCACAAAAGATGGAGATTTTGAATCTTTTGTAAGATTCCTGGATGGAGTTGAAGAACATTTTTCTTAGTAAAGTATCATAAGACAGGAAAAACAATTATCCAATGTATGTAATACTAATATAAAACCAATGGGTAGATCACTATAAGCCTCCAGGAGAAAAAGACACAATTTAATTTAAAGTAGGGAGGAGGGAAAGGGGAGAGGTGAGAAGGGTAGAGACTGGTAAGCTCTCACCTAATGGGAACAATGTGGGCATATACAGCACATCCACAGGTGAAGGGCTCAACTACAACTTGAACTTTACCTAACAATCGCAAACAATGTAACCTAATCATTTGTACCCTCATATTAATCTGCAATTTTAAAAAGATCAGTGAATTTGTTATTTTATTAAAGATTTACTTTTTAAAAGAATGAGTTTTTCCTCCATTCTTGAGATACTTTACACAGGGGAATATGTTCCAGGTCTCTCCATGTAAAGATAACAGAGGTAATCCAATGTACTCAGTACCTCTGTGAAGCCAACTTATATTTACTCACACTTTCTTATGAAAGATAGAACACAACTATAGCCCAGGATGAAAGAGAGAAATGGAGTGGGAAGGGAGGGAAGGGGAGAGGTTTTATAGAGGGAGGGTAAAAGGCAGGACCACACACCTATGGAGCATATCGCAAGGGTACAAGTCAAATCTGTCAAGTGTAGAACATAAATGTCTTAACACAATAATCAAGTAAATAAGGCAAAAGCTATATTGATTGGTTTGATGTATGTATGCATGTCAGACTGTATTAAAAAATCAACACATTATACCCCCCATATGCAGAAATGCATTCATGATCTGTGTGTATATGACTTAATAAAAAAAAAGAATAAGTTTTAAACAGATAAATGACATCATCCTCATTTATTTTTGTCATTGCTATTTTTTTTTTAATTGGCCACTTTCACCTTCAAGTATTTCTTCTTTTCTTCTTCTTTTTATTTCTTTCCAAGACATTTTTCCAGCGTTCTTGATTCGTGCTGGTTGATGGAAGGTGATAACGTGACACAGACCGACATAAAGTTTTACCAATTTAAATGATCACTGCATTTAAACAGTGATTTTTTTTAATGTTGAACAGGCTTTATTTTTGTGAAAGAAGGAGCAGAAGACAAGAAATATTCAATTTTGGACACTAAAGAGCCATGGAATTTTAGGGTTTAGAAAATTATTTCCGTAGGCATCTATTACCCCATGAAGTGTGTTATACACTTGATGCTATTACCAAAAATGTTGGAGTCATTTCTGTAAGTTCCACAATGCCTTTAAACACTAATGCAGAAAGATGGCAAACACAAACATACTTCTAATAATTCCTTTCTCTGCCAACTTTTATGGATATAGGAAATTGTATTTAATCAACAAAATGCATCAATGTGAATTGAATATTCACTTTTGCATTAACAAGAAAAGATATGTAAATTAATACTAAAATTATCACAACGTCTTATCAAAGTGAAACTATTTATAAAAGTTGTTAAATAACATTAAACAAAACATTATCATTTATGCAAAAGGAATTCAAAACAAATTATAGGCAATATTTATTTTTATTGTTTGCTTGTTTTTTTCTATTTTTCAATGACTCACTACTTTCTGGAGAAATGTGTTGTATTTGAGGGCAAGGATTGCTTCTGATATTTATTTTCTGTGTGGCATGTGTATCATGGTAGGAAAAATATGTTTTACTAAAAACATAGCATGATAAATTCATATGAAGATTTATATGTTAAACAAACTATTTTAATTGAACTGATCTAAAATCAGCATTACACTTTCAGGAAAACTATGGTCACTCAATTCTCCCTATACCAGGGGCACTTCCTTATTAATAATCTAAAATTATGCTCTCTCGCCTCCTTCTGCCTTCCTTCTCTCTCTCCCATCTTCCCCCTCACTCTTCTCTACTCTCTCTCTCTTTTCTTCCCCACTCTCTCCTTATCTCTCTCCCCTCTTTTCTCTCCTCCTTGGTGCTGCTCTGCAGCCTCCCTCCCACCACCAATAAAGACCTTTTGTTCAAGCAAAAAAGAAAAATCTAAAATTATGATTTTTCATATTACAATAATGCAAAAAATGTGTTAAAAGTACTTCTGTGCACTTTAACCTCAGATGTGAACTCTGTGATCTCTTGTCTT
Organism: Galagoides demidoff; assembly: GCA_963574575.1. Classification (NCBI taxonomy): domain Eukaryota; kingdom Metazoa; phylum Chordata; class Mammalia; order Primates; family Galagidae; genus Galagoides; species Galagoides demidoff. The sequence continues at coordinate 13,445 of CAUYQV010099918.1, read as the reverse complement.
TATCTTTAATCCATTCATTTAAACCCCACGGGAAGAGCGTCTCCTAGTCCTGTCTCAAAATAGTACTCACCGTAAAGTATTTTCAACAGCCTATTAAGAGAGAGAGAGAGAGATAGCACCAAGTAATGGCTGCTATCATTGTTATTTTTCAACTGATATATTTTTATACAAATTCCTTCTTCTCTAGATTATACACTTCAGCATCTTAAGAACTAATTAAGAATGTATTCAGGAACATGTACCCATTTCTTAACATGAATTCCTACTTCTCACCGATTTTTCTAATTTTCCACAAACAAAAAATAATCTTTCCTTTCAAATAATTTATTTCTTCCATACTTACGAGAACCTCAAAACCTTGTGTTGGTGTCTGGAGTTGCATAAAATCCACTTGTAATTCATGTATTGGATCGTTGTATTTCCATCTAGAATATTTTTCAAATGCCTACAGTCTAATTTTAGTAACTTTCAGTCATTCATTTGTTCTGGTGTTCTAGACATGGCCCTTGACGTGTATGTTATGTATTTACTCATGTAACTGTTTTTCACAATTTCAAATAGTACTTAAAAGTTTGTGGGGGAAATAAAAACCTAATAGTAAAATTAAAATGTAAGTTTTAGAAAAACATGAACAGCAAAAATCAGGGTGGCATAATAGACTAAAATTAGTCTGTAAAATTAATGATTATGTGTTTGAATGAGTTGTAACACAAAATGTTTCTAACTCTATCAATAAACAAGGAGATGATTTGGCCACATGTGTTATTAGATAAAATTCAATATTCAACAGAATCTGTTTCTTCACACCATCCAAGACAGAAAGAAACATCTTGTGTGGGTGGCTATTCATAAAAAGGAAACATTAAAATGTAACAAAGTCTTCCGCCATATTCTTTTTATTTATTTTCTATTAAATTATAGCTGTGTGCACATTAATACTATGATGGGGTACAGTGCGTTATTTCTATATACAATTTGAAATATTTTAATCCTACTGGTTAACATAGCCTTCATGTCATTTTCTTAGTTGTTGTGTTAAGACATTTGTATTCTACATTTAGAAGGATTCACATGTACCCATATAGGATAAATCATAGGCATGATCCCACCAATCACCCTTCCTCCACCCATCCTTCCACCCTATTCTTAAAGTGAAAGAGAGAAACAAAGTTTCTTCAGGATGAACTGTCACAAAACACCAAAGTGTGTTGCAGGAAAAGCAATTGTTTTGAAAACCAAAGCGATAATTAAAAAAAAAAAAAAGATTGGCATCACCCAAAGACACATTTCTCTGTGGTTTCTGCATTCTCCAGATTAAATAATACATTACAGAAAGAGAAAATATATTTGTAGACATGTATTTAGACATGTATGTAATGTAGACATGTATTACAGAGAGAGAAGAGACATTTTAATCACATCATAACATGTTATCATAGTGGTTTTCATAATTAGATCTGGGCATGAGCTTCCAAATGAGAAAAAAAAATTGTTTCTCTTCCTCCTGTCTTTACTTTTACTATTTAAAAGGAAATATCTTGTCATTTTCTTCAAGTACAATAAATTATTGCATAGGAAATAAGAAAAGAGAATTTGACCAAATAAATTTCAGAACAATGTGAACTAAATTATATTTCTAAAACAATAACAAAAATCCTTTTATTATTTTTGGCCAGAATGGGCATCCCTTTTATTCCATGATCCTTAATACACAAAATAGAGCTATACTATGATAGAATATAGTATAGACTATACTATACTAAAACTAGATCTATAATTTCTTACACCAAATAGTTACGTCTCCACATTTATTTATAAAAATGCTTAGGTAGGCACCAGTTAAAGTTACCTGAGTAAAATGATTTAAAAAATTTTTGCAGCCACTTACACACATAATAAAAATAATACTAGCAGAATTCCTTTAAATAAGTGCTAGAGGTTATCAATGAACAGCCTAATACCCATGTCCACAGAAAAAGCCTTTATTCAAGTTATGCAGTTAGTGGAATAAAGAAAATGTTTTGGTTTTGAATGAGATATAGAAGGTAGGACATTCCTCTTTGTTCCTTTACTTTATTCTGCAAACAAGTTAAGAAGTACATTACTTTTTTCAAATGTACAGCAACTTTTATTTTTATGAAATTAAAGATTCAGTGGTGTAAATTACAAAAGTGCAATTTGCCATCGTAAGATTCACTTGTAATCCTTACAGTGAATGGTTTTATTATTCTCTAGAATGTTTTTTCTAACGCCTACTATATAGTCTCGGTGCTGCATCTGTTCTGGTGATGGGAGGATGATTATGTGACCATAAAATTATCTGGCTTCAGGAGGCCAATTCAAATATATAGATAGAGGGATGGAGAGAGAAAGATCAAGAGTAAGAGAGAAGAGAGGGAGAGAGAAAGATTATCAACATGACAAATATTATGTCTGCATCATGATTGCAATATTAATAAAGTTTTGGAGGAATACAGGGAAAAAGCTGTTTGTTCTGCCTGTGAGGATATTAAAAAAAAAAAATCCAGAAAAGAAAAGAAAAAGAATAAAAAAAGAAATATGTTGAGACTTGAAATCTGAAAAGGAATTTTTTACAAGTACAGAATAGAAAAGGATGACACGTAGGCTGTGTGGTACATTTATTAATTTTGTAGGTAAAGAAAAGAAGAATAAATATTACAGAATTAAAAAAGGTACATTGCAGAGAAATAAATACAATGGGAAGGATTCAAGAGAGAATAGACAGTATGTAACAAGCCCAGGGCATCAGGTATCTACCTCAGTGTGGGTAACATAAACTTGCAGTGCACAGAGAACTTAAAAAAAATGCTAAAATAATTGCTACATAATTGCTGCAATTACTTTTGAGTTTCAAAATGTATGTAACCTTCAAACTAGCACATTTTTTATTGCTTATACTTTCATAAACTTTGTATTCTACCTGGAAGAATACACACACTCCTTCAAGATTAAATTCACAGCGGTTCAGAATCATTCAGGCTTGCTTCAGGCGCCGTTTGTGTCTCCGGCTCCCGTGGAACTTCATATTCTTGTGTTTAAATAATAGATTAGACATCATACAGTGATTGTAAAGACAAGAAACAAAATTTGTCTTATTTCATTTTTATTCTGAGAGCACTTGGGGATTTTACTTGTATTTAAAATTTAAAGCAGCAGTGAAAACGATGGGGGTAGTAGTTGGCTTGACTGAAAGGTATTTTAATAATATCTTTAAAATTAAACTTTTGTTTTTTTCTCTTTGTGGAAGCTAAGAAAATATAACTACGTTGTAAATTTGCTAGTTGCCTAAAATATATTGTTCACAGACATTCCAGGCTTATTAAAATTCACTTTTGAGTTACCGTCAAAGCACTGTCACCGATTGTGATGAAAAAATTGCAATTATATGTTTTCCCATTATAAAATAGAATTTAAAGAATTAAAGGGTTACTTTTTTGTGTTATAACATATATATATATATATATTTTTTTTTTTTTTTGAGACAGAGTCTCACTATGTTGCCTCCAGTAGGCTGCCGTAGTGTCACAGCTCACAGAATCCTCAAACTCTTGGGCTTAAGCGATTCTCTTGCCTCAGCTTCCCCAGTACCTGGAACTACTATTTTTATATTTATATTTATTTTTCCACTGGCTAAATGTAAAGTTAAAAAACAGAACTTTTTTTCTGGTTGCATGTCTTTCCTTGTTATTATTTTCTGTTCGTTTCAGATATTACTGAATATACATTTGCCATCATAGGAAGAAATATACATGGGGCCACTCTAGTTTCCAGTAAGAGCCAGAATTTTTTCTAAAAAGAGCCAGGTTAGAAATATTTTAGGGCTTACAAACTATACTTTCTCCGGCAATGACTCTATTCTGGATTTGTAGTTGAAACCAGCCATAGACAGTGCACAAAGAGTTGTGACTGCTTCATAATAAAATTTTAATGACAAAAATAGGCAGCCAACTGGATTTGGCCCTTTGGTCATAGTTGCTATAACTTCTTCTAGAATATGGTGGCAATTATGTTGACTAATTGACTAAAAAGAAAACACTTCATAAGTAATTTTCTTGAAGTAGTTTCATTACCAAAGAAAAGGGGAAAAAAATCACTGAATACTTTTTTTCCACTAAAAAAAAAAATCACATTTTATTTTCAAAGAATGAGGAAAGTAGGTCCACTGCATTTTTGTCTTACCATGTAATGCCATATTTCTTAGTTTTCTTTTTAATGATATGTTAAGGCATCGGTCTATACGCCTTAATACATAATACATTATATAATCTAATCTCAAATAAATTATTTGGCTTGTCAAAATCAAGTCACTATAGTATGACAAGGGCTGAATTTATCTAACTAATTGTGTCTGTTTAAAAATCTGCTCCGAACATTTTTACTGCAGTGTCTCAGAAGCGAATATCTAAAAAAGAGCAGGTTCTGCTTACCTACTGAGGTTATTCTTTCACGCTTTAGCTGTGCAAAATTGAAGTCCACAGAAAAGATTAGGAAACACTTTTAATACCTTTTACTATTTACTTCACTTACATTAATAAATATCACAGAGGAGAAATAAAAGGATATTAATAAATTGAAAGCATATTCAACCATTTTTCATCTCACACCAAGTAAACTTTATTACTGTCATTTCACACCACAGACTTACGGAATTGTATCATCTCAATGGTCCTCTTGATTGAGAATAAATGCTTCATTGAATTTAAATATAGCAACCTAATAAAAATAGTAAAACCCCAGAGAATAATGATTAATGTGTAGGAAGCCCACATATCACTCTTCGGAGCGTATTTAAATTCTAGAGGAAATGCAAAGTTTAATATTCACAATTACATAATAAATGCAGAGGATTATGAAATGACATGAAGATACAAACAAATCAAACTTAATGTGAGAGAAATTTTCAGTGTAAACAGAGCTTGTTGATAATTTTTCAAATGGGAAGTATAGAAGTCAGATCCACAGGTTAATGACAGTGGCAACCAGGTGAATAAGGATGAACTTCATTGAGATGGATAGTAAAGGAAGAGGAAGAGGGTGTTTCTCAAGGATAATGCAGGCCGAGCGCACTTCTGGTGCCAGAAGTGCCTTGGATGCCTCCCAGTAGAGGAGCAGAGTAGGAAGTGAACTGTATGGGTCTGGAGACCAAAAAGGATTGTGCTGAATTGGAAAAAAAAAAAAAATGTTCAACACTACTAATCATTGGGCAAATGCAATTAAAACCACAATGAGATGTCACCTTACCCCTGTTAGAATGGCTTTTATTAAAAAGTTCAAAAACAATAGATACTCACTGCTGTGAATGCAGAGGGAAGGAACACTTCTACACAGTTGGTCAGACCGAAAACTCATACAAACTCTAGGGAAAACAGCAGAGCGAGTCCTCAAAGAATTAAAAATAGACCTACCACTCAATTCAGCAATCCTACTGCTAGATATCTGTTCCAACAAAAACTAAGTCCTTTTTTTTTTTTCAAAAACGCATCTACAGTTGAATGTTTATTGCAGCACAATTGCAAAGATAAGGAATCAATGAAAGTGCCCATCAAAGCATGAGTGGATTAACAAAATGTCTTATACATATACAGCGGACTACGACTTCAACCTAAAAAGGATGAACTAATGCATTTTGCAACAATTCTTACGGAACTGGAGACTATTATTCTAAGGGAAGTATCTAAAGAATGGAAAAACAGCTCAGTGCTAGTAGCACAGTGGTTATGATGCCAGCCACATGCACTGAGGCTGGCGGGTTCAAACTTAGCCTGGGCCTGGTAAACAATAATGACAACTGCAACAAAACAATACCTGGGCATTGTGGTGGATGTCTATAGTCCCAGCTACTTGGGAGGCTGAGGCAAGAGAGTCACTTAAGCCCAAGAATTTGAGGTTGCTGTGAGCGTGATGCCACAGCCCTCTACCCAGGGCAATGCAGTGAGACTATGTTCCCAAAAAAAAAAAAAAAAAGGAATTGAAAACAAACAAAAAAAAAAAAAATCAAATACTCCCTATTATATTGGAACTACACAGTGAGATCACATGTGCACAGAGGGAAGTAAAACTCAGTGGAAATCAAGCAGAGAAGTGGGGGAAAAGGGAGGGGAGGATGGATGAAAATCTACCTACTGGGTACAATGACTAGCATTTGGGTGGGGCACAAATTTACAGTTGCCACTCAAGCATTACAAAAGTGACCCATGTAACCCAAAACATTTGTATCCTCTTTATATTTTGAGATCAAAATAAATAAACGAATAAAAACAAGAGGTTAAAAAAATCCTGTGTTGGATATGACGTCCAAATTATTATAGAATTTAGACAGAAATAGCAAATGCCTACTGCTTATCTCTTCTAGGATGTCACAAAATCATTAATAATTTAGTAGGTTCAAAATATGCCTCTATCTAAATCTAACTATCACCCATCATTTCCTATTTCATTACTAAATGCTATTTCTAAGCATCACATTGTACAGGACAGAAATTTAAGCAACACTTTCCACAATGCCAAGTTGGAGATTGTAGGGGGATAAGAAACCCAAGGTCACCCCGAGGAGCTCCTCTTCCTTCTGCTGCTATCAGAGACCCATCTATCAGTTTTTCTATCTACATTCTTTTCAAATCCATCTGTTTTTCCGTATTAACTTTCACTTTCCTAATGTAATTGCTTCCTAAATGGTCCCACAATTACTCTTTTTTGCTTACATTGTATTTTCTTTAAAAAAAAAAAAAATCCAGAGCTGTGTTTCCCAAATATGAACCCGGTCATGTAAACCATCTGCTTAAACATTTTGGAATAATGGCTCCCCTGTGATCTTAAAATAAAGACCTACTTCTTAGAATAGACTGAAAATTAGTAGGGTATATATCTTCCTATGTCCTAATCTATTTAATACCTTGTTTCCCTCTTCCCTTCTTTCTTTTCATCTATGATGACCAATTTTTTTTCCTTGAAAACCTCCATATTCGTTTTAAAATATATGAAATATGCGTACATACGTGTGTGTGTTTTGGAGACATGCATTTCACTATGTACCTTTCAATGTGCAGTATTGAAACTGTTTTGGGGTAACATCACTCTAAAGAGACATTATCAGAAATTACATGGGAGAGCTCACAGCACTTATAATCAGACCAGAGAAATAGGAGGGAGAGAGAGAGAGAGAAGTTTTCTCTGAGACATTGACAGCAGTATCAATGTTTAAAAATGTAAACAGTAGCCATACAGCAATGAATGAACTCCAGTTTGGATTCTAATTTTATTATTTCCTTCTGTTAATAAATTTACAGTACAGGGACTAACACGGATTACATATACATTTCTTGGCAAGAGAAAGGCAGGGAATCTTGATCAACAGCACACCTAACACATTCCCATAAACGAGAGATAATAATTCTACAATGACCAAAATTAAGAGACTGGTACAAAAGAATCTGAAATTTATGATAGATATCCAAAATTTTAAAAGTCCTGGATATTGCCTCAGAATCCTTAATTGCTGCCGACACAATGAGGAATACTTTTAATCAGTCAATAAGCTAATTTAATTCCTGCTTTCATAACTAATCACAGGTCAAATGTAATGTCTTACTGGATCAGGTCCAACTTTTGTTCACTCACTGCATGAAGTATATTTGTTCCTAAATCATTATGATCACAGATCATGTTTAGCAACTTACTTTTATGATTATTTGATTAAAGACTAATGAGAATGATCACTTTGCTCAAATGATCACACAATTTCTCTCATAAAGGGAGCGTCCACCATACCACGGCTGAATAGATGGAAAGGCACGAGGAGACGATCTGCTGTCGTGTGCGTGTATGTTTGTTAAGAATTTGTGTAGAACAAGCGTAGTGTGGGGACGTGTCGGGGATTCACAGTGGAATTGAAACCCAAAGGAGCACCCAGTTCAACAGAAAGAAACCAGGATGCGACTGAGTCTCAGAAACCACAGCAAGGGCGCTTTGAGGAACAAGTAGTCACGCCGCAAGTCCTAGGCCATATATATAACCGAGCTGTAGCTGCGTAGGAAAGGTTGGGCAATTTATAAAGAAAAGAGGTTTATTCGGCTCTCCATTCTAGTGTCTGAAAGGTTCGAGATCGGGCAGTTGGCTCCGGTGCTGGCTTCACTCTGCTGCCACTCATGGTGCAGAGTGGAAGGCGAGCGTGTTCGTACAGAGAGATCACATGGGGAAAGAGAGACCAAGGAAGCCAGACTGTTCGCGGTAACAGCTGCCCTCCCAAACTAATCCAGGCCTGAGGAAGAACTTACCTCTGAAGGCTTTCATCGATTCAGATGGACCTACTGCCATTACCCAAACACCTGCCACGACATCCCACTCCCAATGCCGCCGCGATACAGAACGAATTTCTGCACGAATTGGGCGGGGAAAAGCCAACCAAGTTTAAACCAGAGCACCACAGGATGGGAAACAATCAGCCACCTAGGACTGATAAAAAGCCATTGAATTTCGCAGAAAGAAGGTTATTTATGATTTAGGGAGTAAGTTTCCGAGAAAAAGGTGAAAACTCAGAAATAAATTTTCATCACTTTCTAGACGCTTCGCGTCAGTATCAGCTTCATGGATGCTGAAATTTCATCACACTTTTTCTCTCTTTAATAAAATAACAGAAAATTACAAACACAAAGATAAGCACAGAACCCTGGGTGGCGTCTGTGCATGTGAGGGCCCCTTAAGCTCAAACTGCTTTTGCTTCCTGGGGAATCTGCCTCTCACCCTAAGACAGAATGAATTTGGTGCGGAGAGGAAGGAGGGACCGCTCCACCTGTGCGGTGGAGAATGGATTAGAGATGAGGCGTGGAGGTCAGGGAGCACGCAAAGGAAAAGAAAGCGATAAAAATGAGGTTAAAACACGTGAAAGACAGTATCTATTTATCTTTTTAAGAATACCCTTAAGGCTTTACTGTTTAGAGAAGTTTTAAGTTCACCACAAAATCGGAAAAAGGTACAAAGATTTCCCACTTGAGTTTTATTGCCACATCTAGATAGTTCCCCATTATCAAAGTATCCCTTGCTACAATAAAATTAATGACTTTACACTAACATGTTATAATCACCCAAAGACCATACTTTGCCTTAGGGTCCACACCTTAGGGTTGTATGGCCTATGGATTTGCACAAATGTATAATGACACAAATCCACCATTATAGGACCATGAAGACCATTTTCACTGCCCTAAAAATTCCCTGTGCTCTGCCTGTTCATCCCTCCAAGACGCCCCTGGAAATCAAGGCCTTTGGCCCATTTTTTAAAATCATGCTGTTGGTTTTCTTAGTGTTGAGTTTTTGACTATTCTCAAAAAAATAGACAAGCTACCCCATAAGGAAGCCCTTGTTTGCCAAAGACAAATGAATATTTTCACCTTTTTTTCAAAATGTAGCAAATAACAGTTAGGCCTCATTTTAAATAATCAGATATTAAACATGATCATTTTATGATACTCACTTGCCCAGAGTCTCACCATAAACTGAGTTCACTATCATCCCTTAAAATAAACTTCAAGGTAAACAGAAGGAATATACATGTGATGTCAATACTTCTCTTAATTATATTTAACAAGGATAAGATTATTTAAAGGTAATATGGAGAGTTTTCTTTAATAGAAATTTTTATTAGGACAATTATAGATTTACATGTAGTTATGACAATAGAGAGTCTTTGTACAGTTTCTCCCAAATGGAACGCTACAGTGTATTACAATGACCATATTGAATTAGGTTAATATGATGAGCTTACTCATATTTACTCAGCTGTAGTTGTACTCATTTTCTGTCTGTGTGGTTGTGCCTGTTAGTTGCTTTAGAATTTTATTCACCATCACAGTCAAGATATTGGACAATTGAAACACCACACATGTGGAGTATTACTAAAGTGAAAATATATGAAATATTTTATCTACCCATGAAAATAAATGACTAGAATGAAATGAGTGAATGAAAAGTTATCTGAACTCACAAAGTAGGAACATACGAAAAAGCATGACGTATTTGATGTCTCTGTTTCATGCAATGAAATGTAACCCCCAATTCATTGCGCAACAGATCAGGAGTGAGAAGACCAGTTTCTAAGATATGCTGGGTCAGATAATAAAATCAAATGAACAGGGTGAGAATCAGCATGATAGGTATTGTACATAAACTCATTTCTAGTTATAATCATTTTCATAGGTGTTCTTTTTCTACCTAAAGATAAAAACTTGCATAGCTTTATGAGAAAATTCATTGAATTCATTTTTATGTAGGAAAGCTATGTTTTGCAAATGGAAAACATTCGTGTAAATACATGCTAAAAGAACAATTATTTGAATTACACAATGTTTAGAATATATTCTGCGTCACGCAGAAATAGTTACATTGTGTTTAAGTAAAGAAAGACATGTCTTACTATTGAAAAATACATTTAAATAATATACATGCTTAAAGTATAATTATTTGCGTTATTGTATGCTGTATAAATATGTAATTATATTTTGCCCTTGCACTTTAACAGAATTTCTTTAAAAGAGAATTACTGTGTTCATTTGTGATACTTTTGGGCTTTATTATTGCAAAATTCTGAGGGAAACAGAGAAGGAGGTAGAGAGAGAGAGAGAGCATTTTCCTATGTCAGAGGTTGATACAGTATTGAGTAAATAATCTTTTTTAGGCTTAACACATAGGCTTCTGCATAATTCAACATTATGAAAATTACTATGAAAAGTAAGTTCCTTCCCGAGGCTGGCCAACTCCATGGAGACTGAGGGATTGTCTCTGGTGAGATATTATTAACACCATTTCACAGTCTTGCACCGACAGCTCAGGACCTCTGCCTAGAGGGGGCAGATTTTTCTATAGGATATGTTAAGTGTAATCACATGTCTATGTAGGGCCAGGGGTCACTGGAAACTAGTTAAGCCTTGTGCACGAAACTCTAAATTTATACAACAGATAAATAGAAGGATAAAAGATGAAGTGGCTAAAGAGGAGTTTGGAGACAAGGAAACCAATCAGAGGTTTTGAAAATTGTAGCAGTTTTATAGGATAAAGTTCTACTTTGAAGGGAATACACACAAAAGGATTGAGGATGATAAGGATGCCATATCTACAATGGACCCTCAAAGAGTTCAGAAAAAAAATTTAAAGAAATACATGTGTGCATGGGAATGTGTATATGTGAACATGTCGGTATATGTATGACCAAATGTAAATGATTGGAAAATCTGATTTCTCTTTACTAGGACTGCATTTGACTGTAAGTCTGGACTTGTCAAAATCAAGAGTTAAAAGCCACAGGTAAAGAAAAACTATCATAAATTAGCCAACTTTTTTTGGGTTTTTTTTTCTTTCATAGATAGAGGTTATTTTTGACTAAGTAGGGAGAGAAAAATAACAAGGTAGAATGTACGTTTACCTCAGGGAACAGATAGACAGAAGGCAAGTCGGGGGTAACTAAAACCGAATGATGCTCATTACAATTTGTATGAAATGGCCCTCAATGAACTTTATTTTTCTATCCTACTGCCCCTACACCACTCCGAATCCGGATACCTTGTTTGCATGGGTGCAGCCGCAGGCTCTTCACTGGTATTCCTGCTGCCAAATCTTATAGACTCCCCATCAATGATCCTAAGTCATTGTGTTACAGAAATATGTGCTTGTCTTCTCACACTGGCACTAGATTTAAGTGCCTAAATTAGGGACAGACTTTTGCAACCTGTCACATACACCAGAAGTGAAGCCCTTAACTAACCGGCAATACAATTTGTTAAAATGGTGATGATTTGACTAGAAGCCACAGAAAGCAAGCCGTCATTTCCTGATAGGCATTTTATACATTCGTAAGACAAATGCAGAAAGAATACAAAGGACCAGAGAAATGATACATTCGTATCGTGCCAAAGTAAAATAAAAAATTAAAGTTAAAGAGCTTCGGATATTAACTTCACAGAAAAATAGAGTATTGTTCTATAGGTTGCTTGTTAATAGCATTGTCAAGCTCAGAGTCTGGTACCAAAAAAAACATCAGTCAAAGTTTTTTTTTTTATTTCTCTCTCTCTTTTTTAAGAGAATTAAACTGGTAGATTTTTGATGTTTCATTGTGACCAAAAATTCCAAATAGTTAGAAAATATCAAGAAGGGTGGTGGGGGCATCAAGAGTCATCGCCAAGTCACATAGGGAGGAGAATGGTATTTTCATGATGTAAAGTATAATAAGAATAAAAATAATAACATGAGAAATGAGCGCAAGAGGCCTCAAAAATACAACCCATTAAGTTGTACACACACACATGCACACACATGAGCACATGTACACACGCACATATACACATACATGCACACAGAGATGCACAGCACACACATGCACAATGAAGATGCAACATGTGGTGTGAAGTACTTATGATCAAAGTAAAAATATATAGATTATTATTGTAGATCTTCCCCTAATTTACTGTGTATGTTTTTTAAGATAGTCTTTCAACTCCTCTGAGTTTAAACTACCAGAGAAGTGAAAATTATAGGGATGTTCCTGTGGCTCAAAGGAATAGTGTGCCAGCCCCACAGGCTGGAGGTGGTGGGTTCAAACCCAGCCCCAGCCAAAAAAAACTGCAAAGAAAAAAAAAAAAAGAAGTGAAGATTATATGTCATTTTTTGAGAGAAACAAAATCTCTAAAGTGGGGGTTGAGTTTCTCAAATGAATCCCACCTTCAAACAGAGATAATAGTCCTCTAGAAAATAAAATGAGATAACACATGAAATTTTATTCAAAATCACAAAATTTTGTGTTAACATAAACTAATTTAATTTAAAAACTCCCTTGTATACCATCCACAGATGAAATACTGGTGCCAATGCATCACTCAATTTCCGGTTTTCTAATGTTCATGAATTTATTCCAAATATTTATTGTGATACTATTAAATTCCATGGGCTTCACTTTGGTGGATGTTGCTCAAACCGTGTTTTATAGAGAGGCTTATAAGGCTCAGAAGGAAAAACATGTTAGCACTGATGGCTCTGTATGTTGGAAACTCATCTCAATATGTCCAGTGAAGCTCTGCTCTGAATTAGGTTGGCCTTATAGTAGACCTGAAACAAAGACAGGATTTTTACTAAAAAAAATCATTAATATGTTTTTAAATATTTTTAATTTTTGGTCTAAATGAACACCAACATTAAACACAAACATTGAAATTATGCTAGGCATAGGCATGATTTTATTTATAAAGTTTTAGGAAATATTTTTTTCCAAACAATAGTTAGTACTAGACTAGACATTACGTTTCTACATCATTTTGTCTCTCTCACATCCTTTCAAAAACAATGATGACAACAATAATATCTAGCGTCTTCTTCAGAGCATTTATTGTTACCTAAGTTGTTTGCTAAATACTTAATGTGAATTATCTTATTTAATTTTCACA
>CAUYQV010099916.1:0-15610 GCA_963574575.1 Galagoides demidoff | reverse complement strand
CTGTGGTCCCAGCTACTTGGGAGGCGGAGGCAGGAGACTCGCTTGAGCCCAGGAGTTGGAGGTTGCTATGAGCTGTGATGCCATGGCACTCTACCCAGGGGGATAGCTTGAGGCTCCGTCTCAAAAAAAAAAAGAAATGGGTGGACCTTTGGTTCCAGTTTTATTTGAGGATATAAAATAACTCGTTCTTGAGAAAAACTCTAGTGAGGCCTGGGATGTGGAAGAGCTTTCGCGTCTCTCGCCTCTGTCCAGAGACCTGCCCGCAAACACTGGAGTCGGATCTGACACTCTGACAAGGCTCCCTCCTGTAATGTACCTTTGTCATTGCTGCCCAGGCTGCTGCTATAGTCTGTGGTGAGTGAGTCACACCGCACAGTCACCGCCCAGTGCAGCTGGCCTCCTCAGTGCTGGGGGCAATTTAACCGGTGGGCTGCATTCACTGCTCGGTGCCCAGCGCAAGACCCCAGGGCCAGCCCTTCCAATTCTGTCCTGTGAGAGAAGAAACCTCTGCTGCCCTGGACCCTTGGGTTAAAGACTGCCCATCCACCACCCACAGAGAGGGGTTTAGGTGCTGAACTTGTCCGCAGCCTGTCTACACTAATCTCTGACACAACTTTCCCCTACAGACCTTGGAGTGTGACCGTGAGCGTCATCACCATGTCTGTCACCTCCAAGTCCTTGTTTTTTCTACTACACACGCTGGATACTTTTGGCAACTGCCCCATGCTACACACCCCCCAGCTTGCGGCCCTCCAGGGTAGGCTACTCACCCACCCCCTCAGAGCCGTGCAGGTGGGCCTTTAGTGACAGGGCCACAGTGAACAGCTGTCACTGGATCTTATTAAGTCCGTGAAGAAAAGTCTCTGTCTTCCATGTACTTTCTTTGCGTGCACTCCATGATCTGCCCTCTCTGACTCACTGACAGTGAGCTGTCTCACTGAATGTGCTCTGTGGCACAGTACCCTCCCCAGATCCCAGACCTTTGCTGCCCACCTGGGGATATCCCACTCGCTGACCCATACTCTGTGGCATGGTCCCCCCTGCAGATCTGGGACCTCTGCAAGAGCAAAAGAAGCTCCCACTGCTTTGTGATGGCAGCTGGTTGACCCTGGGAGGTCCTTGGTGGGGGGGAGCTTTGCGCTGCTGTCTGTGGTACTGGGAGGTCTGCCCATGTCACAGGTTAGGAAGGAATCAGACAGCCAGATGGTGCAGCACTTGAGAGGGGTCCCTGACTCAGAGGCCGAGGAGTGCCTGCCCGCCAGGGAGGACAGAGGGTAAGGAAGGAGGTGCCTGCCCAGGCTTGGGAGGCGACTGTGCCAACAGCCCTCTTAGTGATGGGTCAGGCGGCAGCTGCAGTTGGACAGCGGCTGGGCTGCGGGTGGGGCGGGGTGGAGGTGGGGACCTGGGCTTCCTAGCTGGCTTCGAAGACTGGGAGGGCTGGAAGAGTGAGGGCGGGGCGTGCGAGCTAGACGGGGTCGCACAGCGTAGTCTAGGCCAGTCCAGGGGAGACGGCAGCCCTGGCAGTTGCTGTGGGACAGGAGGTTTGTCCTGTCGGGCAGAATCGGCCTAGCAACGTGGCTTTCTCCGACGTCAGGTGGACAAGGTGGAAGGAGAAGCAGCCTGGTCTCCGCCTGAGGCACCGCCGTCAGCGTCCCGGGGGAGCAGATGCCCACTTGGCCGGGCGGTGGGACAGCTCTGGCTTCGGTGCCCGCGAGCCCCTGGGGTCTGGTCAGGCTGACCCTCCATCCCCGTGCGTTTCTCTGGGTGCACAGGCACGCAGCCCCCCACCCCCGCCACCCGGGGCTGCCTACAGCACCTCGCTTAACCCCTATCTATTTGGGCTGTTGTACTGATCCACCTGCCCAGCTCCCCAGAGCGAGCGACTAGACTAGACCCGCAAATCCTGGGAGCACCTGGGAGCGCCGCAGGGCGGGGGTAGGGCGGGAGCAGGCCCAGGGTCAGGGCGGGGCTCCCGTGGTGCGCTGGCCAGGCCCAGCCTGATGCTCTGCGCCCGCCGGGGCGCATGGGGCGGGCGCGCCATGGGCAACCGCAGCGCTGCGGACGCGGGTGGGCTGCTGGCGGGGCGCGGGCCGGGCGCAGGGGCCCCGGTGACGGCTGCGGGGCTAGGGGGGCCGGGCGCGGCGGCGCTGGCGGGGGGCGTGCTGCTCATCGGCACGGTGCTAGCGGGGAACTCGCTAGTGTGCGTGAGTGTGGCCGCCGAGCGCGCCCTGCAGACGCCCACCAATTACTTTATCGTGAGCCTGGCTGCCGCCGACCTCTTACTCGCCCTCCTGGTGCTGCCGCTCTTCGTCTACTCCGAGGTGAGCTGCGTCCCCGACCGCAGGCGTATCTCGCCTCCCCCCTCATTGCCTGCCCACATCCCTGCCAAGGAACCGCTGTGACGGAGCCACCTCGCCTCTCTCGAGCCTCCAGCTGAGGCGGTTGCAGGGGGCGCCGCGCCTGACCCCTGCACCCGCACCCTGCCCCGCATCACGTCCTTCCCTCGCCCCCAACCCCCTCTGTCTTGGCATCTGCCACCGCAGAGATGCTCTGTCCTTCCATGCAGGGGTCCTGGAAACAAGCGACTTTTCCAGTCAAGTCCTGCCCCCCTGCCCCGTCCCATTGAGTCCCTGGATATTGGGGGCTGTGGCTCTGGGGAGCCTGGTGACATAGAGGAACCAGCTGGACAGACGGGCAATGCAAGCTCAGCCCCCAGCTCCCCTGATCCCTGGGGACACACACACACACAATCACTGCACACAGTGGCTGGGCCAGCCATGCACACACATAGCCACACACTTGAGCAATCAACAAGGAGACACACGCACACGCAGCTGCTCAGCTTCCAAGCTGGACAGAGGGAGACCTGGGCCCTGGAGCCTCCACCACAGACTGGGTTTGGCCTTGGGGTGGGTCCACCTTGGTGCCAACCCCTCTGCTTGAGGTCTGGCCAGAGAAAACCGGCTTAGGTCCGCGCTGTGGGGGTGGGGAGGCTTGGGGTTTCCACGGTGGACAGGGTAAGTCCTGGCTGGCTGGGGGCACAAGGGCACACCTGAGCTGTTGCTCTGCAGAGCTGCGACGGACGTCACAGTGACGACTCTTAAGCTCCTAATCGTCCAGAATCACAGGCAGGGATTAGAGGAGCTGTCTGCTCCTTTGCCCTTGCAGAGGGTCAGCCTCTGTGTGTGATCCTATGTTGGGCACGGGCCCAGGTCTTTGTATTTTTTCAACTAATTCGTCCAAAAGACAATTATGTGGATGCTATCACTACCCTCATCTTACAGATAAGAAAACAAGCAAACTTACTGGTCCAATGTCTGCAACTGTGGTGCCCCTCTTCCCCAGGCCTTTCTCGTCCTAACTGCGGAACCCATCCCAAAGATGGAGGGGGCATTACTCTGCCCCCTCCCCTGGACGGTGGTTCCAAGGACTGCTCAGACAAGTGTGTAGGGCAGGGTGCCCGGGGTCATCTGGCTTACATTGGGCTCCCTTTCCCTCTGATACTCAACCCCCATTTCTCCCCCTCAAAGTAGGGGTCCCAAAGCTACCATGCCTAGGAAGACCTCACTCGGTCTCGAGTCTTGTGCGCCCTGTTTCTTCCTCCAGGTGCAGGGCGGTGCGTGGCTGCTGAGCCCCGGCCTCTGCGACGCCCTCATGGCCATGGACGTCATGCTGTGCACCGCCTCCATCTTCAACTTGTGCGCCATAAGCGTGGACAGGTGGGCCGCCCGCCCCGCCCCCGCCCCGCCCCCGCCCCCAGCCGTGCCCTCCCACGCCCCTCCCAGCCGCGCCGCCCTCACCAAGCCTCGCGTCCGCCCGGCGCCCCCTCTGCGCACCCCACAGGTTCGTGGCGGTGGCCGTGCCGCTGCGCTACAACCGCCAGGGCGGAGGCCGGCGACAGCTGCTCCTCATTGGCGCCACGTGGATGCTGTCCGCGGCGGTGGCAGCGCCCGTGCTGTGCGGCCTCAACGACGTGCGCGGCCGCGACCCCGCCGTGTGCCGCCTAGAGGACCGCGACTATGTGGTCTATTCGTCCGTGTGCTCCTTCTTCCTGCCCTGCCCGCTCATGCTGCTGCTCTACTGGGCCACCTTCCGCGGCCTGCGACGCTGGGAGGCGGCCCGGCGCGCCAAGCTGCACGGCCGCGCGCCTCGAAGGCCCAGTGGCCCCGGCCCCCCGGCCCCCGCTCCCGGATCGCCCCAAGACCCCTGCGACCCCGACTGCCCGCCGCCGGCGCCGGGCCCTCCCCAGGACCCCTGCGACCCCGACTGCCCGCCCCCCGCGCCGGGCCCTCCCCACGACCCCTGCGACCCCGACTGTTCGCCTCCTAACGCCACCTTGGCCGCGACACTCCCGCCCCAGACCCATCCGCAGGTCCCCAGGAGGCGGCGAGCCAAGATCACCGGCCGGGAGCGCAAGGCCATGAAGGTCCTGCCGGTGGTGGTCGGTGGGTTCCTATCCTGCGGTGGCCGGGAGGGGAGGGGGGCTGACCGGGATGGGCGCTGACCCCCTGGCGCCCGCAGGGGCCTTCCTGGTATGCTGGACGCCCTTCTTCGTGGTGCACATCACGCGGGCGCTGTGTCCCGCCTGCTCAGTACCCGCGCGGCTGGTCAGCGCCGTCACCTGGCTGGGCTACGTCAACAGCGCTCTCAATCCTGTCATCTACACCGTCTTCAACGCCGAGTTCCGACACGTCTTCCGCAAGACCCTCCGGGTCTGCTGCTAGGCGCCCACCCCCATCTGAGGAGGGGGCGCTTTTGTCTGCCTAATTAAACAAATTCCTTTCTAAACGCGGCTGTGAAGTCTCCCGAGGGTGAAGGGGGAAGAGGGGCTTCAGCTCCACGAGCCCAGGCCCCCTCCGACACCCACCAGACCGTCAGTCAAGGAAGTCAGAACAGACCTCTCCCCACCTTCACTGCCGCTCAGGGCAAGGAGGGAGGGCACCCTGCCGGCTCCGCCCAAGAGTCCAGAACCACAGCGGCCTGCCTTAGTTTTCCCTCTGGGCAGTGGCCTGCAGAAGAGGAGTCTTTTCACTGGAGGGTGGGGGCGGGGGTTTTACCGGAGCTGCCCAGTCCCAATGGGAACACACTGCCCATGGAGTCAGCACCCTGAACAGACCAACTCCTGCCTCTGGGCTCTGAGCTTTGCAGCCCCTGTCCCTGCGAAAGCTGAGCTGACCCACCCACCATTTGGGAAGCTGCCTAGAAGTCCAAGCCTAGCCTCCTGCCAGCCCCTGGCCAGAAGATGCTTCAAGAGCCAGAAGAGCCTGTACGCTGGGTACAGGAGGGTGCTCCCGCCTGAGGCCCAGCCAGTCTGACCCTGGGAGAGAAAGGCACAACCCCAGGTCCCTCTGTCCAGGGACAGCCCACTCTGGACTGCACCTCAACTCTCTCTCAGCCCAGGGTTGTGGGAAAAATGGGCTGGGAGGCTCTGTGGCCCTGTCCTGCACTGGGGGTGCTACTTGTGAGCAGACTGGTGTTTACAAAGAAGCTTAAACTATCCCCTGGTGAGGGGGCCACAGCCCAGTCCCACTACATGCTGCTCCCTGCCCCTCTGGTGCTTGTGCCCTCCTGCTAGAGACCTCAGCTGCTGCCTCCTCCAGGAAGCCTCCCCTGACCACCCACCTTCCAGGACTGGTACCCCTCAGGGACCCTCTGAGTCCTCCTGCTGGCCTGTTAAGCTTGGGCATTCACTGATGCCACATGGTAGTGGGAGGAGGGGCTCCCTCCAGGTTTGTCCCAAGGGCCTGGGGCACCCCAAACATACCAAGCCCTTGCTGACCACAGAGAAGAGCTTGGCAGATGTGAGGACAGACTGTCGGAGGCTGGGCACATGCCCCAGGACCTCAGGGATGGCAGGTCTTCTGAACCCCACAAGGCACTCTGCTCACCGGGTTTGGAAGAAGGGATCTTTGGAAACTTTGAACCTCAACAAACTCATGGTCCTCAGGTTTCCATTTCCAAAGAAAGGGGAGATCCAGTCTCCCCCACAATTCTAGGAAACATTCCCATCCCATTTCTGCAAAGCTTGGTCCTGGGAGGCCGGGTGGTGTCCGACACTCGAGGGGTGGTTGCTCACCACATTCACCTTGCAGTACCAGGAAAACCTACTCTGTCTCAGGGGGAGGCCTGTGTGTGGCTGAAGGGACAGCATCTTGGGTGCAGAGATGAGGCCTCTTCCTGGCTACACTGTGTGATGGCAACAGCCCTGAGCTCACTGGATGGGCACGAGGCAGCGGGCACCTGATGACAGGCAAACTTCACAGGTACTTGTTAACTTAAAAAAGTGAGGCAGCTCCCAAGGCTCTGGTCTACACCCGCCGAGAGCCCAGACACACAGCTGCCCCCACTCGTGACCCTTCCTGTTCCTTGCCCAGTGTAGGGTGCAGGGCTGGGCACTTTCTCTCATGCCAGTGATGTGAACTTGGCAAACACCTCTTCCCTCACGGTGATAGTACATCAGTCTGTCTTGGTTTATCAGGCACTTGCAGGCACAGTGACACCACCCCGAGTGGGATCTCCACCTTCTTTCCCCAGCGCAACAGTAGCTGCTGAACCTGAGTGTGGAGAATACCAGCAGTGATGGCATCACAGGAAACACATGGAAGCTTCCAGAACATGGGTGACCGCTCCTTCAGCAGCAGTCCTGGTCAGCAGGGAAGGCAGGTCCAAAGAAGGGGCCAGGGACTCTGCACGCAGAAGACCCTGCTGGGCTCACTGCCCTGGCCCAGCCTCACATGGATGGGCCAGAGTCCCTGTACAGCAGCCTCGAGTTACAGGACAGGGTGAGACTCTCCTGGTGCTCACTGAGGCCCTGGTGCAGTACTATGGACCGAGGCCCACTTTGCCCACTGCAGTTAGGATGTGCGCAGCAGAAAGCGCCCAAGGGCCAGGGTGGAACCAGCCATCCCCAGGGACAGGGAGACTTTATTTACAACCTTATTGACAGACACAACACGTATGTACACGCATCACAGGGCACACTATGGACAGGATGGGATGCTCCTGAGCCCAGAGATGAGAAAGCACCGTGAGGGGCGGGCAGTTCTGGGTGGGCTCAGGAAGCCACCGGCCCTCCCGGTCTCTGCGTTCCGGGCACAGGCCCCGTCAAGTCCATTGGTAACTTGGCCAGCAAGTTTCTTCACTGTTCACAACCACCTCGCCTCAGCGCCCCTAAAGTCTTGGGAGGTGGAGTCTTCACCCTGCTCCAGCCTCACCATGGTGCAGAGCACAGGGCAGCCCTTCAGACGGTCACTTTCTCCATCACGCTTTCGGCAACGTGTACATCATCCGCCTGCACGGTGACGGCTGCTGACTGCCCGCACACCTGCTGGTGGTCTTTCCAGTCCTGAAAGGAAGGATACACCATGTCACCAGGAACACTGCTGCCTGGCCACAAAACAAGAGTCACACAAGACACTGCTGGGTGTGGTCCCCAGGGTCATGCATAAGCCCCGCTGGCGTCTGGGAGCACAGCCCTCCCCACATTCTCCTGGCTTAAGAGATCAAAGGCAAACAACCAACCAGGTGGGAACAGGTCTGTACTCTTTGATCAGTTTTTTGCATTAGGAATTTAAACCAAAGAAATAATCTTGCAGATTATATTGGGACTGAAGGACTGAGAACAAGAAAATAAATAAATTAATAAATAATAAATAAAAACAAAAGAAATGATACATGCAGACAAGTATTCACATACAACGTTGTCATCTACAGTGTTATTTGTAACCTCCGTATCCCCAGCACTCTGGGAGGCCAAGGTAGAAGGATGACTTGAGCTGACAAGTTGGAGACCAGACTGAGCAAGAGGAGATCCCGTCCCTAAAAATAGCCAGGCATTGTGGCAGGTGCCTGTAGTCCCAGCTACTTGGGAGGCTGAGGCAAGAGAATCACTTGAACCCAGGAATTTGAGGTTGTTGTGAGCTATGAGGCCACAGCACTCTACCAAGGTTGACATAGTGAGACTTAAAGATGGAAAGGGGACACGAACAGGCCCTGTGTGCACAAGGCCTGGGCTCTGTGGCTCCCCTAGAAGGAGGGAGGTCAGTGCCAGGAGATGCTTCGCCAGCATGGTCCACCCTCATGCTAAGCTGCCCATGTGCTGAGCCACCTGTCCGGCACAGCAGGTGCTGGACTGTGCCTCGCCTGCACCAACACAGCACGTGGCAGGCAGGATATGAATAAACACACACACAAGAACAGAAACAAATATGTCCTAATGCGCTGGGATGGCAGAATTTCAGCTGATTATAAAAAAAAAGAAAAAATCATTGAAATGATTCTTTAAAAAAAATGAGGTTTTAATTTAAAATCACCTGGACGTCAATGTTACCAGGCTTCCATCCTGAGTATGTGCTGCTCTGGGGTGATACATCTCTGTCTCTGCCTCTCAGGAGGCAGGTAGGGGATGGAGCCCTTGTGGGAGCTGCCCCCACATGGTGGATGAGGGCCCTGGACAAGGCCTCCCACGAGCTCGTAATGCTTCCGTCTCCTGTCTACGATGCCAGTGTGCTCCCTCCCAGGAGCATGCGCAGACAGAGGGAACAGGCAGCCCAAGTTAGTGCCAACTCTGAGCTTCCAATGTGTTCTTTGAGCAAAAATGCAGACCCCCAAGGCTGACATTTATTTATTTATTTTGAGACAAAGTCTCACTTTGTCACCCCTTGGTAGAGTACTGTAGCATCATAGCTCACAGCAACCTCAAACTCCTGTGCTTAACCAATCCTCTTGCCTCAGCCTTCCAGGTAGCTGGGACTATAGGTGCCTGCTACAACACCTAGCTATTTTTAAGAGACAAGGTCATGCTGGCTCAGGTTGGTCTTGAACCTGTGAGCTCAGGCAATCCACCCACCTCGGCCTCCCAAGTGCTGGGCTTACAGGCATGAGCCACTGCACTCGGCCAAGGCTGACTTTTATTTATTTTTTCTTTTCTTTTTTTTTTTTGTTTGAGACAGAGCCTCACTTTGTCGCCCTTGGTAGAGTCCCATGGCATCATAGCTCACAGCAACCTCAAACTCTTGGGCTTCGAAAGATCTTCTTGCCTCAGCTTTCTGAGTTGCTGGAACTACAGGCACCAGACACAACACTGGCTATTTTTTAAGAGACTGGGTATCACTCTTGCTCAGGCTTGTTTCAAACTCTTGAGCTCAAGGCAATCCACCTGCCTCACCTTCCCAGAGTGCTGGAATTACAGGTGTGAGCCACCACACCCAGCCCCCATGACTTTTAGAATCTCAAATTCTGGATTAGTAGCCTAGGTTCACACCTATAATCCCACCACTCTGGGAGGCCAGGGTGGGAGAATCCCTTGAGCTCAGGAGTTCCAGACAAGCCTGAGCAAGAGTGAGAGACCCTGTCTCTCCTAAAAACAGAAAAATTAGACAGGTGTTGTGAGTTAGGCTGAGGTCACGGCACTCTAGCTTGGGTGACAAAGTGAGACTATCTCAAAAAAAATAAAGAAAAATGAGCTGAATATGGTGGATGCCTGTAGTCCCAGCACTCTGGGATGAGCCCAGGAGTTCCAGGCTGCAGTGAGCTATGATGACACCACTGCACTCTAGCCTGAGTGACAGAGAAAACTCACTCTCAAAAAAGTTTTTTTTTCTTTTGTTTTTGAGACAGAGTCTCACGCTGTCACTCTGAGTAGAGTACCAAGGCATCACAACTCACAGCAACCTCAAACTCCTGGACTTAAGAGACCCTCCCGCCTCAGTCTCCCAAGAAGCTGAGACTACAGGCACCCATCACGACTCCTGGCTAGTTTTTCTATTTTTAATAGAGACTGGATCTCAGTCTTGCTCAGGTTGGTCTCTCCGCAGTCTATCTGCCTCGGCCTCCCAGAGTGCTGGGATTACAGCCACCTGCCCAGCCTGGTTTTAATTTTTTAATTAAAAAATACAATGGCTCGGCACCTGTGGCTCAAGTGGCTAAGGCACCAGCAACATGTACCTAAGGTGGTGGGTTCGAATCCAGCCTGGGCCCGCCAAATAACAATGATGGCTGAAACCAAAAAAAAAAAAAAAAAAAAGCTGGGTATTATGGCGTGCGCCTGTAGTCCCAGCTACTTGGGAGGCTGAGACAGGAGATTCACTTAAGCCCAGGAGTTGGAGGTTGCTGTGAGCTGTGATGCCATGGCACTCTACCCAGGGGACAGCTTGAGGCTCTGTCTCAAAAAAAAAAAAAAGACAATAATGGCTCAGTACAGCACCTATGGCTCAAGCGGTTAAGGCGCCAGCCACATACACCAGAGCTGGTGGGTTCGAATCCAGCCCAGGTCCACCAAACAATAAAGTTAGCTACTTAAAAAAAAATAAAAGATAGTAACAAGTGGTGACAAGGATGTGGAGAGATTGGAATCAATGTACAATGTTGATGGGAATGTGTCTAAATGGTATAGTTTAGAAAACAAAAAATTACCTGAAGGCTGGTCATGGTGGCTCACATCTATAATTCTAGCACTCTGGGAGGCTAAGGCAGGTGGATGGCCTGAGCTCAGGAGTTCAAGACCAGCCTGAGTAAGAATGAGACCCTATCTCTACTAAAAATGGAAAAACTGGCTCGGC
The DNA here is from genome assembly GCA_963574575.1 of Galagoides demidoff. Taxonomy (NCBI): domain Eukaryota; kingdom Metazoa; phylum Chordata; class Mammalia; order Primates; family Galagidae; genus Galagoides; species Galagoides demidoff. Next base: position 5,051 of record CAUYQV010099916.1, on the reverse strand, counting down.
GCCTGTGGCTCAATCGGCTAAGGCGCCAGCCACCTACACCTAAGGTGGCGGGTTCGAATCCCCAGCCTGGGCCCACCAAACAACAATGATGGCTGCAACCAAAAAATGGCCGGGCATTGTGGCAGGCACCTATGGTCCCAGCTACTTGGGAGGCGGAGGCAGGAGACTCGCTTGAACCCAGGAGTTGGAGGTTGCTATGAGCTGTGATGCCATGGCACTCTACCCAGGGGGATAGCTTGAGGCTCCGTCTCAAAAAAAAAAAAAAAAAAATGGAAAAACTGAGGCAAGAGGATCACTTGAGCCTGAGTTTGAGATTGCTGTGAACTATGATGCCACAGCCCTCTAACCAGGGTGACAGAGAGAGACTCTGTCTCAAAAAAAAAAAGTTTCATGAAAAATTTAAACATAATTTACTACACAATGTAGCAAGTCCCTCTTAGCACCTAAGACAGATGGAAATTTACATCTACCCAGGACACAGCATGAGTATTCATAGCAGCATTATTCACGACAGCCAACTGGAAACAGGTCAGATGTCCCTCAACTGATGATCTTGTAATATAAACAAAATATGGTACAGCCACACAGAGAGTGTTATTCAGCCAACAGGGACAAAGCGCTCATCCTGCTACAACACGCTGAAGGAGTCAGATGCAGGGATGGCCCCAGGGATCTTCCTGGACAGAGTCACACACCAACGGCCCCTTTCCCAGACCAAAAAGTCAGTACATTCTGAGAAGATGGCTGACTAGTAGCAACCCTGAGCAGAGGAAGAAAAACTGGACAGAAATTGGACTGTATGGCGCTAAAGGTGGGGAGCTAAGCCAAAAAAAAAGTTTGGCAAGCTGTAACTCCAAGGAGGACCATTCAAGAAAACAAATTTCAGGTACAAAGTCTAACGACTAGAGGACGGGAGACCCCTCCCCTAAGCAGGAAGCCTGCCACAGGCTATCTGTGAACAAGCAGGGAACAGAAGACCTCTCATTTTACCTGGCTGGAGAGAGTTACTAAACTCTAGGTCTCTTTCTCCAGGGAGGTCTTAGTTATGAACCTAGACACCACCCCACCAGGCATAAAATTGAAAAGATACTTTCCCTCACAAATCCAAACTCCCAGTCCACACTTTCCCCCTCGCATGGAGGTCTGAAGTCCTACCCCCTGCAGAGCACAGAGTGTTTGGTCTTGTCCTGAGAGATCTGGGCATAGTGTGAACCGCCAACCATCAGGACAAAATCTATAACTAACAGGGAAGAAAGGGACACTCAGCGGGAGGAGGAGCAGTCCCCTGGTTTTGACTATGCCTGGCCAGTGGTGGTATTGACCCTCGATTTGGACTATGTCTGGAGAGACAGGGTGCAGAACCCCCAGCTCTGATGGCACCTACAGCAGGAGAGTGGTTGCCCCGTATGGACTGAGTTCAACAGACAGGGCTGGTCCCCAGTCCCTGCTGGACCTTAGAGCAGAGGCTTGCTAGGCATGGACTGAGACCTGAGAGCAAGGGCAGGATCCCCTCCCTCAAGTATTGGTTTGCTGGGTATGAACCAAGACCTGAGGGCTAGGGCGTGGTTCCCTGTCTCTAGTGGGGCTGGTGAACAAGGGCTTACCAGGTGAGGACTTACGGGCAGGGTACGGTGCCCTGACTCTAACAGAGCCTAGAAACAGAGGCTTGCCAGGCAAAGGACTGAGACTGGCAGGGAGGAGTGTAGTCCCCAGACTCCAACTGGTCTGGCAAGCAGAGACTAGCTGGGTGTGGACTGAGTCTAGTGGGCAGGGGTATGGCTCCTGGCTCCAACTGGGCCTGTGAGCAGAGAAGCAGACAATAATGGGGACTGAGTCTGGCAGGTGGCAGTGTGGATCCCTGGCTCCAACAATGCTGTTGGGAGACCTTTGAACCCCTCTCTGTTGAGCAGGGTTTGCACTGCCTGAGACAATTTAACTGGAAACTCTGTGTGGGTCTGTCCACTCAGGGACATTCTGAAGGTGATCTTCGAAGTTCTGTAGAGGAAAAGAACTATAGAGTGGGGACTGGGTGCTGTAGCTGTTTGCATCTCTTCACAGTTGAGGTTTAAACCTAATACTGTGACTTCTTAGGATAGGGTAGAGGTTGGCTGATATCAAAACAGAGCTAGCTTGGGCTATCTCACCAAGTAGGTCCTCAGAGTCTCTGGCCAAAACTCTGAAAAGGGCCTTTGTAAGGTTGTAGGAGATAAGCCACAAGTACAAAGCCTAGAGCTTTGGTAAGGGGCTATGTCTACTACCTGGGAACCCCAATTCAATCTCACCCTAACAGTTCTAATAACCAAATGGTGGAAAATAAACATGGTAAGGACCCAACAGAAGAACTCTGGCAACATGAATAACCAGAGTAGATCAACCCCCACCCCCAAAATGACAAAGGAGATACAACTAAAAATGCCATGCATAGACAACTGGCAGCAACATCAGATGTCAAATTCAGAATATGGATTTCAAATAAGATAAATAGAATGGAAGAAAAGATAGAAATTGAATTCCAAAGAGTAGTTCTAAAGTTGTCTCAAGAAATTAATGAATTCAAAGCCCAAGTCACCAAAGATATGGACATAATGAGAAAAGAAATAGCAGAGCTGGCTCAGCGCCTGTGGCTCAAGTGGCTAAGGTGCCAGCCACATACACCTAAGGTGGTGGGTTCGAATCCAGCTCGGGCCCACCAAACAACAATGACAGCTGCAACCAAAAAATAGCCGGGCATTGCAGCGGGTGCCTGTGGTCCCAGCTACTTGGGAGGCTGAGGCAGAAGACTCGCTTGAGCCCAGGAGTTGGAGGTTGCTGTGAGCTGTGATGCCATGGCACTCTACCCAGGGTAACAGCTTGAGGCTCTGTCTCAAAAAAAACAACAACAAAGAAAACAGAAAGAGAGGAAGCCAACAATTTAATGGATCATCTTAAGCAACTAGAAAAGGAAGAACATTACAACCCCAAAACCACCAGAAGAAAAGAAATAACCAAAATCAGGGCAGAATTAAATGAAATTGAAAACAAAAGAATCATTCAGAAGATCAATGAAACAAAAAGTTGGTTTTTTGAAAAGATTACCAAAATAGATAAACCTTTGGCCAACCTAAACAGAAATAGAAAAGTAAAATCTCTAATATCATCTATCAGAAATGATAATGCAGAAGTAACAGACATTTCAGAAATTCAAAAAAATCTTCAATAATTACTACAAAAATCTCTATTCCCAAAAATATGAAAAACTGAAGGAAATGGACCAATACCTAGAAGCACACCATCTTCCTAGACTCAACCAGAAAGAATTAGAAATCTTGAATAGACCTATATCAATCACTGAAATAGCATCAACAATATAAAATCTCCCAAAAAAGAAAAGTCCAGGACCATATGGCTTCACATCTGAATTCTATCAGCCTTTCAAGAGGAACTAGTACCTATATTATACAATGTTTTCCAAAGCATAGAAAAGAAGGAATACTTCCCAATACATTCTATGAAGCAAATATCACCCTGATACCCAAACCAGGAAAGGATCCAACAAAGAAAGAAAATTATAGACTAATATCATTAATGAATATCGATGCAAAAATATTCAATAAGATCTTAGCAAATAGAATTCATCAACACTTCAAAAAAATTATACACCATTATCAAGTTGATTTTATTCCAGGGTTACAGGCTGGTTCAACATACACAAATATACAAATATAATACATCACATCAATAAAATAAAAAACAAAACCATATGATTATCTCAATTGATGCAGAAAAAGCCTTTGATAATATCCACCATCCTTTCATGATGAGAACACTTAAGAAAATAGGCATAGAAGGGACATTTCTTAAATTCATAGAGGCCATCTACAGCAAACCCACAGCCAATATCATATTGAATGGTGTAAAATTGAAAACATTTCCACTCACATCAGGAACATGGCAAGGATGCCCACTGTCTCCATTGCTATTCAACATAGTAATGGAAATCTTAGCCATCTCAATGAGGCAAGAGAAAGCAATCAAGGGTATCAAATAGGGTCAGAGGAGATCAAACTCTCACTCTTCACTGATGATATGATCCTATACCTGGAAAATCCCAGGGACTCAACTTCAAAACTCTTAGAAGTGATCAAGGAATACAGCAGCATCTCAGCATACATAATCAATAATAACAAGTCAGTAGCTTTTGTATACACCAACAATAGTCAAGCTAAAAAAACAATCAAGGACTCTATTTCTTTTACAACAGTGCCAAAGTAGATGAAATATCTGGGGATTTACCTAACAAAGGATGTGAAAGATCTCTACAAAGAGAACTATGAAACTGAGAAAAAAAATAGCTGAAGATGTTAACAAATGGAAAAACATACCATGCTCATGGCTGGAAGAATCAACATTGTTAAAATGTCCATACTACCCAAGGCAATCAACAGATTTAATGCAATCCCTATTAAAGCACCACTGTCATACTTTAAAGAACTTGAAAAAATAGTACTTCGTTTTATGGAATCAGAAAAAAACCTCAAATAGCAAATACATTACTCAGAAATAAGAACAAATCAGGAGGTATCATGTCACTAGACTTCAGGCTATCCTATAAATCTATAGTGATCAAAACAGCATGGTACTGGCACAAAAACAGAGCAGTAGATGTATGGAAAAGAATAGAGAACCAAAAGATGAACCCAGCTACTTATTGTCATTTGATCTTCAACAAGTCTATCAGAAATATTCAGGGGTGAGTCCAGGGTGGGCCCTAGGCGCGTGAGGCAGGTCGGTACGGGCATCCTGGACGCTCTTTCGGGGGCCTGAAAGGAGGGATTGAGGGGCGGCACTGGGTGATCAGTGCATGCCCACCCATACCCTTGGAGAGGTGAGGCAGGACAAGCGTTTAGAAAGTTTCTTCCACTCTTCGATCTTGGTGGAAAGGTGTGCAGCTGAAACTGTAACCAAAGGAGGCATTATGCTTCCAGAAAAATCTCAAGGAAAAGTATTGCAAGCAACAGTAGTGGCTGTTGGGTCAGGCTCTAAAGGAAAGGGTGGAGAGATTCAACCAATTA
>CAUYQV010099914.1:0-18865 GCA_963574575.1 Galagoides demidoff | reverse complement strand
TTTATTTATTTATTTATTTACTGAGACAGAGTTTCACTTTGTCTCCCTTGGTAGAGTACTGTGACATCATAGCTCACAGCAACCTCCAACTCCTGGGCTCAAGTAGCTGGAACTATATACACCTGCCACAACTGGCTATTTTTTTAGGCATGGGATCTCACTCTTGTTCAGGCTGGTCTTGAACTCTTAAACTGAAGTGATCGATGCAACTTGGCCTCACAGAGTGCTAGGATTATAGGTGTGAGCCACTTCTCCTGGCCAGAGAATTATTTTAATAATTTACTTTAGAAAATTTAAGAAGAAAATGATCAAAGACTGAAGGTGAAAAGTTTTTACTGCCAGTTTTGTGGAGACAAAAGGCAGACATGCAGGTGATCGACCAGGTTGGCTTCACTGAGCCTCTCAAGAAATTTATTCTTTACTTCTCAGGAGAAAATTTGGGGATAGGGGACTCAGGACGACCTGTAAATCATGCAGTTATTAAATCTGGATAATGTCATGTTTATGACACTGAAACTTTGGCTAATTCAAACTCACATTTAAACTTCATCCAGTCCTTTAGTTTTTTTAAACACTAAATTCAAGTCATTTGTTTAAAAGTCTCTAAAAAAGTTGCAGTCATGTGTTCATGTGCACGGAGTCTGATCTCAGATCCACTAAATGTGGTGTATAGGAAACTAAATGAAGCCTGCTGTATGGAAGCTACTTCAGCTTATGGTTCATTGGCTTTTGTACCAATATTTTTCAAACACTTCAGTACAAGTCTTGTCGGTTAATCTTACTTTATGAGGAAGTTAAATAATCCAAATTACATTTCTTTAATCTTGTTTTACTATTATGGCACTTTGATAAAGTGGTTGGTAACCAACTTCTTTACTGGCAAAAACTATGTGCCACGTGCTGGAGCATCTACTTTAGATGTAGATATCTATGAATAGTGATTTTTTCCTTCATGTAAATGCCTATTCAGAGATACAAAATTTTAAAATGCCAAATATTTTCATGGTCACTTGCTTGTAGTAATCTAGAAAATATTCAAAGAGATTTTGAAAACCAAGTGTATTTAACCAGCCTCAAACTGTGCAACATGATGTATAATAAAGAATTTGAAACAGACACTGAGTTTGCTATTTTAATGATTAAGATAGCTCAAATCTCTTCTCATTGTTGGACTTACTGATGAGGATAGATTGCTCAATAGTTTTGGAAGCTATAATTTTGATGAGTTTTTATAAATAATTATTAGTTTCTATTTTATTTATTTATTTTTAGAGACAAAATCTTACTTTGTTGCCCTTAGTAGAGTGGCCATGGTGTCACAACTCACAGCAACCTCCAGCTCTTGGGCTTAGGCAATTCTCCTGCCTCCACCTCCTGAGTAGCTGGGACTACAGGTGTTTGCTATAACACTCGGCTTTTTGTTGTTGTTGTTGTTGTAGTTTTGGCCAGAGCTGGGTTCAAACTTGCCACCCTTGGTATATGGGGTCTGTGCCCTACTCACTGAACCACAGGTGCTGCCCACTAGTTTCTATTTGAAATAGCTATAATGGCTTGGCGCCCGTTGTACAGTGGTTACAGTGCCAGCCAGGTACACTGAGGCTGGTGGGTTCAAATCTGGCCTGGGTAAGCCAAACAACAATGACAACCACAACAGAAAATAGCCGGGCCCTGGGTGGCACCTGTGGCTCAAAGGAGTGAGTAGCTGACCCCATATACCAGAAGTGGTGGGTTTAAACCGGGCCCAAGCCAAAAACTGCAAAAAAAAAAAAAAAAGCTGGGCACTGTGGCGGGCGCCTGTAGGCCTGTAGTCCCAGCTACTTAGGAGGCTGAGGCAAGAGAATTGCTAGAGCCCAGGAGTTTGAGGTTGCTGTGAGCTGTGACGGCACAGCACTCTACTGAGGGCAACATAGACTATCTCAAAAAAAAAAAAAGATTAAAAAAATAAATAGCTGTAATGCTTTTAATTGGCTAACCTAAAGCACTGTCACACACAGGATGCTTATTTGCTTTGCTTAAGATGTTTTGTTAAATAGCCAATTTGAAAAATAAAAATTTGAATCAATATTTGGTAATTTCAGTCAATAAATCAGTGAATTGGAAATAAACTGAAAAAGAAGTTGGTGTCTTTACCAAAAAGTACAATATCTAACCCAGTGGTTATCAACCCTAGCTACATGGTAGACTCAATTTAGAATGTTTAAAAATAACCATGCCCACTATAAATAACCATGCCCACCAAGGTCCTACTCAGACCTATAATATCAGAATCTCAGGAGCTGCGACATCAGCATTAAAAAAAAAACCACTCAGGGTTGAGAACCAACTGGATTCCACTTAAATTGTTATTTCTCTTAACAAAGATGTTTCTCTTTATTTTGATATTGCTGAGGAAGAAAAACCATTTATATTCTTTAATTTGGGTACTTGGAGCCTGTGAATTAAACCCGTGAGAGACATGTAAGAGAAAAGACTGATTCAATTACATACCTATATGAATTCAAAAACATGACTTGCAGGGGTGGGTAGAATTTGTAGTGTGTATACCATTTTAATAGGTGAAGTGGTGGGAGAGAAAGGGTATTTACAGGAAAACAAATGACTTTTAGGAAAGATAAATGGGCCTTTGGGAAAATAGATGGGAGACATAATTGTTATTTAGGTGTGGTGTCACTAACTCTTGGGATAAAAGTCAACCTTTCTTGGTTATTCCTAGTGAGGGAATTTGTTACAGATTGAGTTCTGAGAAGCTGGGCTTTTAGGCAGTTAAAATATTTCAAGAACCAAATGCTTTATGCTGAAAATAGTTTTGTTTTTTTGAGACAGTTTCACCACGTCACCCTTGGTAGAGTGCTATGGCGTCATAGCTCACAGCAACGTCCAACTCTTGGGCTTAAATGATTCTCTTGCTTCAGCCTCCCATGTAGCTGAGACCACAGGGGCCTGCAACAATGCCTCGGCTATTTTTTTGTTGTAGTAGTTGTTGTTTAGGTGGCCTGGGCTGGGTTTGAACCTGCCAGCCTCGGTGTATGTAACTGGTGCCATAACCACTGTGTTACAGGCGATTAGCCCTGAAAATAGTTTTTATGTCTCTGAAGTATATTCTGAACCTCATTCAATATGGACCCTAGTAGTTGGAATATTCAATTCTAGTTGGCATGTGGGTCAGTAAAGTCTAAGGTTTAATGCTACAACTTTTATAATCTGTTGGGCATGTATAAAGGCTATCACTTCGAGGTGAGTTATACTGGTTTGGATCATAACGTAAGTTTCAACTCAGATAAAAGCATAATAGTGAAAATGACCCTTAGATATAATAACTATAGATCTCTTTTCTTTAGGTTTGGGGGTCTTTTATTTCAGATTAATATGAGGGCACAAACATCGAGGTACATTGTTTGCATAGGGTTGGGGCCTTTTATGGGCATAATTCTCTTCATGTCTCTCCCCTATCTAAAATTCTTTTAATGACCAAATTACTTCCAGGATAAGGGTCAAATTCTACCTTGCAAAATTCACCTTCAGCTCTAGTTGTACCAAACTCTTTGGAGACTGCCCAATCTCCTGCCTGCATTCCAGTTGATTTCTATTAAGGCTGTCCTGGCAAATCTTGCCTAACACCATCTCTATGTCCAAGTCAGAGTTATCCCTTTGCTGTACTGCCAAGGCATACTCTGCACACCTCGGAGACCATACTTAACATACTTCTAAAAGATAATTAAATTGGGCTTGGTGCCCTTAGCACAGTGGTTATGGTGCCAGCCACATACATGTGAGGCTGGTGGGTTCAAACCCGGCCCCAGGTGAGCTGAACAACAATGACAACTGCAAGAGAAAATAACTGGGCGTTGTGGCAGGCGCCTGTAGTCCCAGCTACTTGGGAGGCTGGGGCAAGAGAATCATGTAAGCCGGGAGTTTGAGGTTGCTGTGAGCTGTGACACCACTGCACTCTACCCAGGGTGACATTTTGAGACTCTGTCAAAAAACAAACAAACAAAAAACCAAAGAAGATAGCTGTTTACTTCTATTTTTTTTTTGGAGATAAAATTTCACTTTGTCACCCTAGGTAGAGTGCTGTGGCATCACAGCTCTCAGCAACTTCAAGCTCTTGGGCTCAAGTGATCCTCTTGCCTCAGCCTCCCAAGTAGCTGGGACTCCCAGTGCCCACCACAACACCCAGCTAGTTTCTATATATTGTTTTTTTATTTTTTATTTTTTTTTTATTTTGAGACAGAGCCTCAAGCTGTCCCCCTAGGTAGAGTGCTGTGGCATCACAGCTCACAGCAACCTCCAACTCCTGGGCTCAAGTGAGTCTCCTGCCTCAGCCTCCCAAGTAGCTGGGACCACAGGCGCCCGCCACAACGCCTGGCTATTTTTTTTGGTTGTAGCCATCATTGTTGTTTGGCGGGCCTGGGCTGGATTAGAACCTGCCACCTTTGGTGTATGTGACTGGCGCCTTAGCCACTTGAGCCACAGGTGCCGAGCCAATTTTTTTTTTTTTTTAAGACAGCGTCTTCCTATGTCGCCTTCGGTAGTGTCACACCTCATAGTAACTTCAAACTCTTGGGCTAAAGCAATTCTCTTGCCTCAGTGTCCCAAGTAATTCTGACTATAGGTGCCCGCCACAACACCTGGCTATTTTTTTGTTGCAGGTGTTGTTGTTTAGCAGGCCCAGGCCAGGTTCAAACCTGCCTGCCTTGGTGTATATGGCTGGCACCCTAATCACTGAGCTATGGGCGCTGAGCCTAGTTTTTATATTTTTAGTAGAGATGGGGTCTCGCTCTTGCTCAGGCTAGTCTTGAACTCCTGAGCTCAAGCAATCCACCCACCTTGGCCTCTTGGAGTGCTAGGATTATAGGCATAAGCCACCACAGCACCTGCCTGATTTAAAGGCTCTTGAGGCCTCAGGCTATTTTGATATGCTCTGCTTCTCACATTCAATATTGAATAAATGGATGAACCTTATTTTCCTAGTGATTATAAAATTAAAGGTGCCCTCTTTTAGAAAGAATATAGATCGAAATGTAATAAAATGGATAAGAACTGTTATGCACCTCAGCATTAGAATAAAAGAAATGGACTAGGATTTTTTTTTTTTTTTGGTAGACAGTGTCTCACTCTATTGCCCTTGGTAGAGTGCTGTGGTGTCACAGTTCACAGCAACCTCCAACTCCTGGGCTTAGGTAATTCCCTTGCCTCAGCCTCCTGAGTAGCTGGGACTACAGGTGCCCACCACAACGCCCAACTATTTTTTGTTGTTGTTGCAGTTTGGCTGGGGCCGGGTTATGAACCTGTCACCCTCAGGTATGGGGCCGGCGCCCTACTCACTGAGCCACAGGCACCACCCTGGACCAGGATTTTTAAGAGTGCTTTTCAGGCCCACAAGTGAAAGCAAGTCAGAGCAGAGTAGGGCCGTGTGAGTGAGAGCTATAAAATGCATCTGAAAGGAGCCCCCACTTTACGTTTTGGGAAACTAATCAGGTAATCTTTAAGATCCTTTTCTGCTCTAAAAAATCATTCAAATGCCTAGCACCATTTATTCTGAGATAAGAAGCCATAGGTGCCACATCACCAGGGTGCCACAACCACTTGCCTACATCCTTCTTCTCTACTATGATATAATCAATAGGTTTTTCAGTCCCCAATAATTATTAGAATCTCCTACCCATTCTTTTTTTTTAAGGGAGCAACTCTGCACCCAAATAAACAAAATATTATAGGTGGTGCCTGTGGCTCAAAGGAGTAGGGCGCCAGCCCCATATGCCGGAGGTGGCAGGTTCAAACCCAGCCCTCGTCAAAAACTGCAAAAAAAAAAAAAAAAAAATTACTCCTTTTCCACTCCCTCATCCTTTGTTCCCTCTTCACTCCCTCATTCTCAGGCACCTCTTCTCTGTTCCCTCTTTTGTCAGACCCTCCTGTGCATTGCCTAATTCCATCTACTTTCCCAGGGTCAACAATTAGGCTCAGCTGGGCCTGCAGCTACTGGTTCTGCTGTCTGGAGACATCCAGGTGCTCCCAGGTCTCCTGCAGCTCCTGGCAGGCCATCCTGGATGCCGCTGTGCCCTGAGCTTTCTCTTGCTGCAGCTGCTCCTTGGCCTGGGTCTGCAGCAGGACCTCCCTGTGCAGCAACTCCTCCATCAGCTGCTGAGAGGCTACATATGATGCAGGAAGATCAGATATGATCTTGCTCCTGCTGCAGACTCTGCTTCTTCGCTTTTCAGCTACACCTGTGGGAAGACCCTGCACACGAGACAGGTGGTGGCCTGCTTTTAGACTCTAAGCCCATAAATAGGGTAGAAGGAGTGTTGGGGTTCAGGCATCCTTCCTCTCTACCATGATATCAATAAATACATTTCCCAGCTCCCCAAAGTATTAGAACCTCCTGCCCATTTTTTCAAGGTCATCATAGCTCCAGACTTCCCCAGATGTATGTATTCTCAATTCTTGGTGTGCTCTTGGCTGAAGGATGACCAGGTCCATCAAAGCAAGGCAAGTGTGAAACAAAGCTTATTGAAGAAGAGAATGGTAAATTTCCAGAGCAAGAGCAAGATACAGGTTTATAGAGCAAGATACATTCACCATAGACAATATATGGGCCTCCTTTGTCACAATGAAGGAAAAGGCTTCTTAAGAGTAAGTTTTTTTTTCAATAGTATGAGGGTTTATTCAATTAAAAAAACTTAATTTGCTTTTAAAAATGAGGAGAAAAGTAGTCCCAGGTACTTGAGAGGCTGAGGCAAGAGAATCACTTAAGCCCAAGAGTTTGAGGTTGCTGTGAGTTGTGACATAGTGACTGAGGATGACATAGTGAGACTCTGTCTCAAAAAAAAAAGTGAGAAAATAAAATTAAGCAGCATAAAGATCCATTAGTTGTTAATAGTTTACATTCATTAAGATGACATAAATAGGCTTGGCACCTGTGGCTCAAGTGGCTAAGGCGCCAGCCACATACACCTAAGGTGGTGGGTTCAAATCCAACCCGGGCCCGCCAAGCAACAGTGATGGCTGCAACCAAAAAATAGCTGGGAGTTGTGGTGGGTGCCTGTGGTCCCAGCTACTTGTGAGGCTGAGGCAGGAGACCTGCTTGAGCCCAGGAGGTGGAGGTTGTTGTGAGCTGTGATGCCACAGCACTCTAGCTAGGGGGACAGCCTGAGCCTCTGTCTCAGAAAAAAAAAAAAGATGACATAAATAGGGCTCAGCGCCTATGGCTCAAGTGGCTAAGGCGCCAGCCACATACACCTGAGCTGGTGGGTTCGAATCCAGCCTGGGCCTGCCAAACAACAATGATGGCTGCAACCAAAAAATAGCCAGGCATGTGGCGGGCGCCTGTAGTCCCAGCTTCTTGGGAGGCAGAGGCAGGAGACTTGCTTGAGCTCAGGAGTTGGAGGTTGCTGTGAGTTGTGATGCCACAACACTCTACCCAGGGAGACAGCTTGAGGCTCTGTCTCAAAAAAAAAAAGGATGGCATAAATAGAATTTATCAATATCTGACTTTTAAAAATATATACTATATATGTGCACATATATATACACACACATACACACACACAAGCATTTCCTCAAAGGGACCAGGAATTCTTTTAGATTTTAGAAATAACATCATAAAACCTGGGAAGCACTATTTAAATCCAAGTGTATTTTCTTGTAAGATGTCATCTTCACCTCAAACCCAAATCTCCTTCCTTTCTATATACATTTGGAGTTCCTCGGGTCCTTGGTAAGAGTAAATCTTTAATGTTCACTGACAATAAACGATAATTTAGTGCCTAGATCATAAAAACCTTTATGATAGGCAAATACTAGAAACTTCAAAAAGAATTGAAGGTGAGCCAAGCATACTGGAAGGCCAAGGCAGGAATGATCATTTGAGGTAAGGAGTTCAATACCAGCCTGAGCAAGAGCAAGATCCCTTCTCTACTAAAAATAGACAAATTACTACGGTACATATGGCAAGGGTAAATGTCAGATCTATTAAGTATAGAGTATAAATGTCTTTTTTTTTTTTTTTTTTTTGAGACAGAGCCTCAAGCTATCCCCCTGGGTAGAGTGCCATGGCATCATAGCTTATAGCAACCTCCAACTCCTGGGCTCAAGCAAGGCCCCTGCCTCCACCTCCCAAGTAGCTGGGACCACAGGTGCCCGCCACAACGCCCAGCCATTTTTTGGTTGCAGCCATCATTGTTGTTTGGCGGGCACGGGCCGGGGATTCAAACCTGCCACCTTAGGTGTACGTGGCTGGCGCCTTAGCCAATTGAGCCACAGGCGCCGAGCCAAGTATAAATGTCTTAACACAATAAGTAAGTGGGGTGAGGGGTACACTAACCAGTATGTTGTAAACATTCTAAATTGTATATAAAATCATCACATTGTACCCCATAAATGCATTAATGTATACATGATCTACCTTTTTATGATTTAACAACACAAAAAAAAAAGACAAATTAGCCAGGCATCGTGGCATGTGGCTGTAGTCTCAGCTACTTGGGAGACTGAAGCAGGAGGATTCCTTGAGCCTAGGAGTATGAGGTTACAGTAAGCTAGGATGATGCCACTGCACTCTGAAGGTGAATGAGCAAGACTCTATTCCCCCCCCAAAAAATGCAGGCAAGGTGTGAGGGAGAAAAATCTATAGGATGTGCTTTCTGAGACCTTTTACAATGGTTTTCTTTTCTTTTCTTTTTTTGAGACAGAGCCTCAAGCCATCGCCCTGGGTAGAGTGCTATGGTATCACAGCTCACAGCAACCTCCAACTCCTGGGCTCAAGCGATTCTCCTGCCTCCGCCTCCCAAGTAGCTGGGACTACAGGCGCCCGCCACATGCCTTATCCACTTGAGCCACAAGTGCCAGCCTATAATGGTTTTCTTAACAGCAAACGCAGGGAAGTGTTTTTTTATTTTTTACCACCTGGGTTATCTTTTCCCACTTTTCCTTTCCCTCTCTCCTACATAGTTATTTATCAGTGCTTGCTATGGTTTGAGTGTCTCCCAAATTTCATGTGTTCATATGTTGACTGGAGGGCCTTTGGGAGATAATAAGGATTAGATAAGGTTGTTAGGTGGGGCCCCATGATGGGACTGGCAGCTTTATAAGAGGAAGAGAGACAGGAGCTGATACACAAGCTCTTGCTCTCTGGCCATGTGATGCCTTCCACCATGTTATATCGTATCAAGGAGGCCCTCACCAGATGTTAGCCTCTCAGTCTTGGACTTCCTGGCTTCCAGAACTCTAAGTAATAAATATATTTTCTTCGTAAATTACCCAGTCTGTGATATTCTGTTATAATATAAAATGGACTAAAACAGTGCTATCTCATGAGTCCTTCCCTGAAAGAACTGTAATCCAGAGTAGTGGTTCTCAGATCAGCAGAGTTGCATTGCTGGGAAATTTGTTAGAAATGCAAACTCTTGTGGCGACGCCTGTGGTTCAAAAGGGTAGGGCGCTGGCCAGAGGTGGCCGGCTCAAACCCAGCTCTGGCCAAAAACTGCAAAAAAAAAAAAAGAAATGCAAACTCTTGGAGCCCACCTCAGACCTACTGAATCAGAAATTTAAGAAATAAAGACCAGGGGCTGTGCTTGTGGCCCAAGGAGTAGGGCGCCAGCTCCATATACTGGAGGTGACGGGCACAAACCTGGCCCCGACCAAAAACTTAAAAAAAAAAAAGGCGCCAGCCACATACACCTGAGCTGGCAGGTTCGAATCAAGCCCAGGCCTGCCAAATAACAATGATGGCTGCAACCAAAAAATAGCCGGGCATTGTGGCAGGTGCCTATAGTCCCAGCTACTTGAGGCAGAGGCAGGAGAATTGCTTGAGCCCAGAAGTTGGAAGTTACTGTGAGCTGTGATGTAACAGCACTCTACCCAGGGTGTCAACTTGAGGCTCTGTCTCAAAAAAAAAAAAAAAAAAAAGAGGCTTGGCGCCTATGGCTCAAGTGGCTAAGGCGCCAGCCACATATACCTAAGGTGGCGGGTTTGAATCCAGGCTGGGCCAACCAAACAACAATGATGGCTGCAACCAAAAAAAATAGCCAGGCGTTGTGGCGGGCATCTGTGGTCCCAGCTACTTGGGAGGAGGAGGCAGGAGACTTACTTGAGCCCAGGAGTTGGAGGTTGCTGTGAGCTGTGATGCCACGGTACTCTACCCAGAGGGACAGCTTGAAGCTCTGTCTCAAAAAAGAAAGAAAGAAAGAAAAGAAGAAAGGCCCAACAGCCTTTTTTTTTTTTTTTTGCAGTTTTTTTGGCCAGGGCTGGGTTTGAACCCGCCACCTCTGGCATATGGGGCTGGAGCCCTACTCCTTTGAGCCACAGGCGCCGCCCCCAACAATCTTCTTTTTAACGAGCTTTCCAGATGATTCTTATGCATCCTAAAGTTTGAGAACCACTAATCTAGAGACACAATTATGATACAATTTTAGTGCTATGGTAACAGCCTGTACTAGGTCCTATGGTGTACAAGAGAAGAACTCAATGTATTCAGGGGAGATAAATGATGACATAACTGGTGCATTTTGGCAGGAACAGAATGATAGATGTGGGGAGTAGAGAAATGAGGCTGAAAGTGGCATAGAGGGAGAACCAATTTAGGCCAAGGCTCAGATGCCATACAACAAATGGTGTGTGCACTTTATCTGAATACTTAACTCATAACCACATTAAGGATTTAAATCAGGAGTAACTTAAACAAATGTGTTTTTGAAAGGTCATTATGGTGCAGACAAGGATACTAGTCATTGGTGGTGCCTGTAGTTCAGTTGGCAAGGACGCCGGCCACATACACCTAGGGTGGTGGGTTTGAACCAGGCCTGGGTCTGCTAAGCAACAATGACAACTGTAACCAAAAAATAGCCAGACGTTGTGGTGGGTGCCTGCAGTCCCAGCTACTTGGGAGGTGCAGGCAAGAGAATTGCTTAAGCCCAAGAGTTTGAGGTTGTTGTGAGCTGTGATGCCACAGCACTCTACCCAGGGTGACAGCTTGAGACTATGTCTCAAAAAAAAAAAAAGGATACTAGTCACGTGGTTATTACACCCATGGATTTATTCAATAAGGAAAACCAGTCTAATATGTGTTAGGTGATTATACTTAGTGCTATAAATGACACACATTGCTATACAGATGACATTTATTTTATTTTGAGACAGAGTCTCACTTTGTCACCCTTGGTAGAGTGCTGTGGCGGCACAGCTCACAGCAACCTCAAACTCTTAACTCAAATGGTCCTCTTGCCTCAGCATCCTGAGTAGCTCGAATTATAGGAATCCACCACAATACCCGGCTATCTTTTAGAGACAAGGTCTTGTTCTTGCTCAGGTTGGATAGTTCTTTATTTTACTTAGCAAATATTTTATGTTGGATTTTCTTATTTCAGTATTTATTATAGAATGCTGAATGGCTGAAGAGGAAAACCTGTATGTACTACTGTAAGTGCAAATTTACAGTTAAAATAGTTTTGGGAATTTTTTCTTTTTTTTTTTGTAAAACTGTATTAGGGTTGGAGTAGATTTACAAGACCAGTTGCAATGGTTCATTCTTGACCAATAATTAGGATGCACTCTTGGCCAAAAAAGCCCATGTGGTTTGAGTAATATCGTAAACAAACAAACAAAAACAAAAGAAAAACTCCCAACAAAACCAACCAACCAAATAAACACCAAAAACATACTAAAAATTATGTAGTAATCACCCATAACTGTACCCCTGCTTATATTCTGGGCTATTTCTGCCAGTGTTAGCATGCTAGGGTGAAACACGTATTTGCTTTGAAGCCAGAAAGTTTTAGATTAGTATTTGACTCTACCACCTAATGTATTCTATGATATTTAATACATTACATATACTTAACTTCACTGAACCCTATCTATAAACCTATTTACAGACTGAGACTAATATCTCTAAATAGTCATCAGGCATTATTAACAAATTAAAAGAAATAACATAGTACTCACCTCACTTGTATCTTAAATGTTTGGTTTATCCCTCATTCTCCCAGTTTTTAAACTGATGAGAGACATCCTTGTTAATTGATATTTCTACACATTTCTTCACATTTGGTCACTCACTACATGATCTAAGGATTCCTTTGTAAACACTCTGAAGTCCACATAGGTGGTCTCTACTGTAATTCAGATGTATCAGTTTACCACCTTCACCTAAAAGTATTGCTAGTTATAATTGGTTTTCCTACCTCCATATTTTTGTTGGTTCCAGTCTATCTCAGACAATTTTTTTTTCTTAAAATTTTAATGACCATTTTTAAACCACAGAATAAGAACTGCCTTAACTTCAGTCTTCAGAATTTTTTCAATATGACTTTTCCATGACTAGCATTTACTTACCACTTCTCTGTGTCTCCTTTCAAACCTGGCAGAAACCTTTTTTTTTTTGAGTCTCACTTTGTCCCACTGGGTAGAGTGTCTAGTGTCACAGCTCACAGCAACCTCAAACTCCCGGGCTCAAGTGATCCTTTTGCCTCAGCCTTCCCAACAGCTGGACTGCAGACCCCTGCCACAATGCCCCGCTACTTTTAGAAACAGGGGTCTCCCTCTTGCTCAGGCTGTCTCTACCCATGAGTAATCCACCCGCCTCGGCCTTCAAGAGTGGTAGGTACTAGGGTTACAGACCTGAGCCACCCAGCCTGGCCAGAAGCTTTACGACTCTTAAGTTACTTCTTTGGAGTGTCAGCCTGTTAGAGTATCACATACTTGTATTGTTTAACATGTGCAGTTCACATTATGAAAACCAGATTAGAAACTCTTTGAAGGTGGCTTGGCGCCTGTGGCTCAATCGGCTGAGACGCCAGCCACATACACCTAAGGTGGCGGGTTTGAATCCCCAGCCCGTGCCCACCAAACAACGATGGCTGCAACCAAAAAATGGCCGGGAGTTGTGGCGGGCGTCTGTGGTCCCAGCTCCTTGGGAGGCGGAATACAAGCACATACTTTTGCCACAAGGTAGTGACATATCAGTTACTAAGACGATACACACAAACTGCTCACATCAAAGTATTAGTACTTACACATGTGTCATATAAGGGATTTACCAACAGAACAAATTTCTCAGCAACCATTCTGAGGGCCAGACCAAGTTATGTTCTTCAACGTTACTATTATAAACGACAGTTCATAATGCAAGAACTTTGGGGAAACGCTCCTTAGCGTCTTAGCCCGCAAGCCAGATTCACAACCTGAGCACAGACCGCCGCTGCCCACCCCACTGCCCACGTGCTTCTGCTCACGCGCTCACCGCTGCGTAGTGTGGGTCACGTGACGCGGTTGGCAGGCCCCCTTCTCGCATCTGGGACATCCCAAAGACGCCTGCTTGTTTTCCCTCCTTACACAAAGCTAGCGCCTATGTCTGAAAGCGAGAAAGAGAACAAGAATTTATCTTTAATGGTTCCCCATCTAAGCTTCTCTCTCCCTCTGGGAGCGGTCTACGGCACTACTTTTCCCTTACCGGTCGGGCGTTTTCCTGGGCAGCTCACCTGCTAGCCGTGGGTCTTTCCGGACAGCAGGCACTGGAGGTTCGCGTCACTGTCCGCCGCCGTGTCCGCGGGTCGCTCCGGGCTCCTTCAGCGTCTGCGGCCTCCATGTCCTTACCCCGGTGTGCCCTGCTGTGGGCTCGGCTCCCTGCGGGGCGCCAGGCTGGCCACCGGGCAGCCGTCTGTTCTGCCCTTCGCCCCTACTTTGGGCCCTTTCCTGGAGCTCTGTGGCGCGTTCATGCCGTTGCTACCGCCTCATCTTCTGCCTCTGGTGGCTCCAAAACCCCGAACACGTCTTTGTT
This sequence comes from Galagoides demidoff, assembly GCA_963574575.1. Taxonomy (NCBI): domain Eukaryota; kingdom Metazoa; phylum Chordata; class Mammalia; order Primates; family Galagidae; genus Galagoides; species Galagoides demidoff. The sequence continues at coordinate 5,094 of CAUYQV010099914.1, read as the reverse complement.
CGTGCCCCTGACAGTGAAACCTCAGGGCCCCAGCGCTGATGGCGATGTCGGGGCCGAGCTAACCCGGCCTCTGGACAAGAGTGAGTGGGAACTAGCGAGGGCGGCGGGGGGCAGGGGTAGGGGTGCCTGCCGGACGGAGGCGGATGGGTTGGCAGCTATATCTCCTGGCCTTGGCGACCTGAGACCCCCCTTGAGCGTTGTCGTCATGATTGTCAGTGTCTGCCTCCCTGGCTGATTTATTAGCCCCCCCACGCTTGAGACTGTGTCGATTCATTCTTAACGTCTCTTGCCTGAAGTGATCTTTTCTCTTTCGCTGCCCTGCTTTCTGACTGATTTAAACACTGTTTTGGGATGATTTGACCTTTTTTGAGTCGTTAGGTGGGACCACCGTTTGTCCTTGCTTTCTTCCTTATTCCCCATCTGCCCCTCGAACTGTTGCCTCCGAAAAGGGGAGGGAGGTGGAGGCAGTGAAAAGCCAGCAGAAACTTCTTTCAGGGTTCTTTGTCATTACCTGGCGGGACACAAACCAAACACTGTTAGGCTGTGTGGTGGTTAGCAAGAGGAGCCAGACTCAGATCCAGATATCCTGCTCTCAAGAAACTTAACAGTCTAGTGGGGATGAGGTGGGGGGAATGTACGGATAATCAACTGTAATAAATGTAGAGCAAGGTAGAGGGTCCTAGCCAAAGGTAGTAGACACCCTAATTGTCCTTTGCGCCAGAGATGAAGAGAAAGTGTAGCATCGGTGAGTGGCATTGTGTTTTGTTCCACAAAACTAACTTTGGGTAGATATGGCAGGTGTGTGAATGTTGTCAAGGCAAGTTTCGAATCATCTGGTTGTACTTTAGTTTCTGGGAGAGTAGGAGATGAGGGAGTGTTCTCTGACCAAATGGAAGTCTGGGAGCCTGAGGGAATGCTATCCAGGAACTCTGGCAGTTCACTTCAACAAGCAACATTGGTGCCTATTTTAAGTTTAAAATACAGACTACAACATGCTGTGGGTCAAATCTTGTCTTTCAGAGCAAAGGTACAGTACTCTTACTAAAAATGGGCTGGAACTCATATAATATTCTGACTTGTTCTTTCAAGTCATTGCTAAGCAAGGCCTTTGACTTTACTTGGAATGGAGTAGGGGACAGACTTAGTTTATTTTCTGCTGCTATAAACAGAATACCTCACAAGTGCAAGTAATGTAACCTAATCATATATACTCATATCAACCTGGAAAAAAAAGAAAGTAATACCTGAGACTGGGTAATTTACATATAATAGAATTTTTTTTGGCTCACAGTTCTGGAGGCTGGAAGTCTAATATTGAGACGCCAGCATCTGGTGAGGGCCTTTGGGCTGCATCATCTCATGGTGGAAGACAGAAGGCAAGTGAGCTTTGGAGACAGAGAAAGGGACCTGGATTTACCCTCTTGCTGGGAGCCTACTCCTAGGATAATGGCATTAATCCATTCTTTTTTTTTTCTCCCCTTGAGACAGTCTCATTTTGTCACTCTGATAGAGTGCTGTGGTGTCATAGCTCACAGCAACCTCCAACTCTTGGGCTAGAGCAACCCCCTTACCTCAGCCTCCTGAGTAGCTGGGACACAGGTGCCTACTACAATACCCGGCTATTTTTAGAGACAGGGTCTTGCTCTGGCTCAGGCTGGTTTCAAACCCGTGAGCTTCAAGCAATCTACCCTCTTTGGTCTCCCAGAGTGCTAGGATTACAGATGTGAGCCACCGTGCCTGGCCTCATCTTGACTTCTTATTTTGCATTCTTTATACAGTGTGTCATTCTCTATCTCTCTATTAAGTTCAGTATTTCTTTCAGATCTTTGTCTCTACCCTGGACCCCTTTCATTTACCCTGGGCTTAACATATCTAGGCATCTCGTGGGTTTCTTAAACAGCATCACCTCAGCATGTCCAGGGCAAACTGTTCTCCAGATCCTCAAGTCAAAAATCTGGTAGTTTTGGTTGGGTGTGGTGGCTCATGTCAGTAGTGCTAACACTCTGGGAGGTTGAGATGGGAGGATCATTTGTGTTCAGGAGTTTGAGACCAGCCTGAGCAAGAGTGAGACATCATCTCTATTAAAAATAGAAAAATTATCCAGGTGTGGTGGTGTATGGCTATAGTCTCAGCTACATAGGATGCTGGGGCAGGAGGATTGCTTGAGCCCATGAGTTTGAGGATGCTGTGAGCTAGGCTCAGGCCATACATAGCACTTTAGCCTGGGTGACAGAGTGATAATTTGTTTCAAAAAAAAAAAAAAAAAAAAGGCGGTGCCCATTGGTCAGTGGGTAGGGCTCCAGCCACATACACAGAGGCTGGCGGGTTTGAATCCAGCCTGGGCCAGCTAAACAACAATGACAACTGCAACAATAAATAAATAGCTAGGTGTTGTGGCAGGTGCCTGTAGTCCTAGCTACTAGGGAGGCTGAGGCAAGAGAATCGCTTAAGTCCAAGAGTTGGAGGTTGCTGTGAGCTGTGACACCACCACATTCTACCAAGGGTGACATATTGAGACTCTGTCTTAAGAAAAAAAATCTGGGTGCATGGGTGGAACCTGTGGCTCAGAGGAGTAGGGCGCCAGCCCCATATACTGGAGGTGGTGGGTTCAAACCCAGCCCCGGCCAAAAACTGCATTAAAAAAAAAAAAAGAAAAATCTGGGTGCAGTGGCTCATGCCTGTAATTTGGGAGGCTGAGGCATGTGGATTGTCTGAGCTTATAGGTTCAAGACCAGCCTGAGCAAGAGCAAGATCCCATCTCTAAAAAGTAGTTGGGTGTTGTGGCAGGTACCTGTAGTACTAGCTACTGGGGAGGCTGAGGCAAGAGAATCGCTTGATCCCAGGAGTTTGAAGTTGCTGTGAACTAAGATGCCACGGCACTCTACCAAGGGTGACCAAGTGAGACTGTGTCTCAAAAACAAAACAACAACAAAAACTGGTAGTCTTTGTTTTTCCCCTTCTTCGAGTCCTATATCCAATAATCTGAGAGTCCAGTTGGCATGTCTTGTTTTTCTTCGTCACATACATCAAATTCATTTTCCCCCCTTCTCCACTGCAACCAATTTAACCTAAATTGTCAGCTTCTGTCTTTTGACTGGACTGTAGAAATAGGTCCTCACATGTCTCCTGTGCACCTTTGACCTCTCCATTCCATTCTCTACCTGCAGTCAGAATATTTTCTTAAAAATATCTTAATTGTGTTGCTTCTCTACAAAAAAAAAAAAATTGTCAATTGTCCTTAGTTTAAAAGGTCTCCAAGCCTTAATATAGCCTGAAAGACCCTGCCTTTTCTAGCTGGAGGACCTCTTTAGCTCCATTGCTTGCCACTCTCTATTTTTCTAATCATAAGAATTACCCCTATAGCACCTTCAGTTTTTTTTTAAATTAAAAAAAAAATTTAGGTTGGTGCCTGTGGCTCAGTGGGCAGGGTGCCGGCCCCATATATTCAAACCTAGCCCCGGCCAGACTGCAACAAAAAAATATCTGGGCGTTATGATAGTAAGTGTATGTATTTATGGGGTACAGTGTGATGTTTTGATATGTACTTACATTGTGAAACTGTTAGGGCTGCACAGTGACAACTCAAGGTAGTTGCCAAAATAATTGAAGAGAGCAAGTCAAGATTTAGCAGGAAAGGAACAGTTTATTTTAATTGCTTGGATAGCAAGCCAGGCCTCATCCTAGCAACTGCAGGCATCATGGAGAGTACAGTGTTGGATTTTATATGCAAGTTTTGAGGATTAGTGATTGCTTCTTGGAAGCTTCTTAGGGTCCTACATGATGCTGTTCCCAAAACAACTCAGGTCAATTTGACTGCCATCTGTTGGTCCCTGTCAGAAAGTCCCTGGGCCATTGGTTAGCCTCTATCTCAGGGCAGCCCACCTGCAAGGTCTTGATTAGCCTCATTCCCTTAATAGCCCAGGTCAGCCTGACCCCAGCCAGTCCAAAGTAGCCTAACCACATCCACCATCCACTCTGCTCTTTTTTTTTTTTTTTAATAGAGACAGTCTCACTTTGACCATGGCGTCACACAGCAACCTACAACTCCTGGGCTTAGGCTATTCTCTTGCCTCAGCCTTCTGAGTAGCTGGGACTACAGGCACCTGCCACAATGCCCGGCTGTTTTTGTTGTTGTTGTTGCAGTTTGGCTGGGACTGGGTTTGAACCCACCACCTTTGGCATATGGGGCCAGTGCCCTACCCACTGAGGCACAGGCACTGCCCATCCACCCTGCTCTTGTCTGACATATCTGACTAATTGCCTAACCTGACAGAATGATTGAATCAAACTCATAGATTCATCAGCTCACTCGCTTATTTTGTGTGTGTGTGTGATGAAAACATTTAAAATCTATTCACAGTTTTGAAATATACAGTGGATTTTTTTATATAGGGTGTTTCTTTGGTTAGAGTGCAGTGGCATTATCAAGTTCACTGCAACTTCAAATTCCTGGGCTCAAGCAGTCCTGCCTCAGCCTTCAGGGTTGTTGGTACTATAGGCATGACCCACCACAACTGGCCAAGGCATGATTATTTATTACAGTCCTTCTGTGCTGTATATCTCTAAAGCTTATTCCTTCTGTCTAATTGAAACTTTACCTTTTTTTTTTTTTTTTTGAGACAGAGTCTCACTTTGTCACTCTCGATAGAGTGATGTGGGCATCTTAGCTCACAGCAACCTCCAATTCTTTGGCTTTGTACCCTTTAATCAACATCTTTCCTCTCCCTTTCCACCCCCTCTCCCCCAGTTCCTGGTGACCACCATTCTATTGTCTACTTCTGTAGGTTTGGCTTTTTTAGATTCCACATATTAGTGATGTCATGTGGTATTTATCTTTCTGTGCCTGGCTTATTTCATGTAGTGTGAAGTCCTCCAGGGTCATCCATGTTGTTGCAAATGGCAGAATTTCCTTCTTTTTTTTTTTTTTTTGAGACAGAGCCTCAAGCTATCCCCCTGGGTAGAGTGCCATGGCATCACAGCTCATAGCAACCTCCAACTCCTGGGCTCAAGCAAGTCTCCTGCCTCAGCCTCCCAAGTAGCTGGGACCACAGACGCCCGCCACAATGCCTGGCCATTTTTTGGTTGCAGCCGTCA
>CAUYQV010099913.1:0-23950 GCA_963574575.1 Galagoides demidoff | reverse complement strand
TATTGTTTTATATCCATGTCACATATTATACATATTTCAACCCTATGTGCATTGACAGTAAAAAGGTAGAAGAATATTTACCCCAGCATAAACAGAAATTATTTTTCTTTGGTAAAAAGATGATTGTATTTTTTTTTTTTTTTTTTTTTTTAGAGACAGAGTCTCACTTTCTTGCCCTGGGTAGAGTGCTGTGGCATCACAGCTCACAGCAACTTCCAGCTCCTGGGCGTAGGCGATTCTCCTGCCTCAGCCTCTGGAGCAGCTGGGACTACAGGTGCTAGCTACAACACCCGGCTATTTTTTTGTTGCAGTTTGGCAGAGGCTGGGATTGAACCCGCCACCCTTGGTATATGGGGCCAGCGCCCTACTTACTGAGCCACAGGCACTGCCTGAAAATAATTTTTTTAAATTAAAAGTATACATTATTTCGGATCGGTCCCCAAAGCTCAATGAGTAGGGTGCTGGCCACATACACCGAGGCTCGTGGGTTGGAGCCCCGCCCGGGCCTGTTAAACAATGACAACTGCAACCAAAAAACAGCTGGCATTGTAGCAGGCACCTGTAGTCCCAGCTACTTGGGAGGCTGAGGCAAGAGAATCGTTTTAGCCCAAGAGTTTGAGGTTGCTGTGAGCTGTGATGCCACAGAACTCTACTGAGGGCCACATAATGAGACTCTGTTAAAAAAGAAAAAAAAAGTATACATTGTTTCTACCTAATTTAGCCAAGGATCTTGATATTCTCCATGAGGAGATGCTGAGAGTAGAGAGAGAGAAAGAACTAACAATATTCATCACTGATAACTGGATGGTGACAACTTAAACTGAAAAAAAAACAAAAACAAAAACACTGTAGAGCAGGTTTGGTAGATAGAGAGACTTGTGATCCTGGCTCTGCCACCACATTCTGCTGGTTCCTCTGGACTACAGGGTTAGTGACACCAGCAATGAGCATAAATGAGATTATCAGCCAGCATACAGTTGGGTCTCCATTCAGGTTTGTAAATTTTCCGAAGGAGACGTACTTACTGCATTCTTGGACAGAGCCTATGGGCAGTATCTGAAAAAGGGACACTCCTCAGGACTTGATCCGGAACTAGAACTGGGTCCTCGGGGACCCAGGTCGGAACAGATGACTTAATTGAGCAGCCTTCTCCGGCTCCCAATGTGTCACGAATGTCGTCCACGTGTCAGAAAAACACCACCGAGTAACGAAGGGGCGGAACAGAGGCGCCGGCGCCTGCTGCTCGCAAGACTCGCTGCTTCCGGGGAACTCAGTCACTACAGCCGCCGCCACCAGGGGGGGCCCTCGTCCGCCTCCCGCCGCGCGCGCATTGCGGTGCGGTTGGGCAACTCCGGTCTGCGCTTGTGTCTTTCCCACGCTCTCGGGCCCTGTGGGGTCCAGAGATCTCACTGCGATTGTGGTGGATTCTTCCACAAGATTGGAACGGATCCTAGCACTTTGGGAGGCTGAGGCGGGTGGATTGTCTGAGTTCAGGAGTTCGAGACCTGCTTGAGCAAGAGCAAGCCCTTGCCCCCCGCCCCACCTCCTGGTCTCTAAAAGTAGCCGGGCGTTGTGGCGGGTGCCTGTAGTCGCCAAAGGCAAGAGAATCGCTTGAGCCCAAGAGTCGGAGGTTGTTGTGAGCTATGACGCCAGGGGCATTCTACTGACGGCGACAAAATGAGACTCTGTATGACTCACAAACAAAACAGATTGGAACGGAACCAAGAAAATAGAAGCTCGCGCTGTTTCCGCCCGGTTTCGAACCGGGGACCTTTCGCGTGTGAGGCGAACGTGATAACCACTACACTACGGAAACCAGCTGTCTGCCGGTTGCTCTCAGACGTCTCTTGAAACCTGAACGCTCATCGCTGTGTCCGGGGCAGATGAGAGCCGCGCAGGGTCCTCGCGGGCGGACCACACAGCCTCAGCCTTTCCCACGCGCCAGGAAATATTCAGCGAGCCCACATCAGGTCAGGGCTGCTTGCGGGGAATCTTAGCTGGAGCACGCGCGACGAGCTCGCGGGTGCCTCTTCAGGAAACTTGTGGAGCAATTCGGGCTCCAGCCTGGACTCCAAGGCGGTGGGGCTGAGATCCCAGGGTCCCTGAGAGCTGCTCGCCGGGGTTCTCAGGCCCTGCAAGTTCCGGGGGAGCGGGCGGGAGAGTGCGCGGCCCCGGACTCGCCGGGCCGCCTGGGGCACTTAGAGCGCTCCCGAGGCGGGGGGGGGGTCTGCTGCAGGGCGGACTTGGCTTGGGTAAGGGATACCAGTTCGTATCGAAAACAATAAAAATACGCCATACTTTTGTCTAGCACTTAACTCAGAGGGATTTTCCCGCTCTTTCGTATTTAGTTTTTGCGACAGTGCTATGAGCAAAGTATTAAACGCTGTTTTCAAGAGACTGAAGATCTCTGTAGCCCAGCTACAACTTGGGCTCTACCTAACAAACGCAAACAATGTAACCTAATCGTCTGTACCCTCTTGCCAATCTGAAAAATAAATAAATAAAAACAAAAACGGTGCCAAAAAAAAGAGAGAAAGAGAGAAAAGAAAAGAAGAAATACGACTGACTTTCGTAAGATTGGAACGGTCCCACCAAGGGTCTGCAACCGGGAAGTTCTTAGGCGGAATTTCGCTCCTCCAGCTGTGCCCTGTTGTCTGAGGAAGCAAATGAAGAGGCACGAACGCAGAGCACGCCCCAAGGGCTGAGGACACCTCTGCACCGACTGCAGCACCCCAAAATTCCTCATGTAGGAGGACAGCCGAGGTCGAATGGTCTGTCTCCGCGGTGTTGGGGTGAAATTATCTGAGGAGGTGGGGAGTGGAGACAGTTTGAAGATGGCATGTGAGAAGAATGGCTTGGGGGTGAGAGAATTACCAAAGCATTCCTGAAGGCGTGCGGTTGTGTGACACAAACGTGTGGGGACTAGAATGGCGCGCCGTGTTTGTTGGCTGGCTGCTTTCTGAGCTCTCGTCTGCCAAGAGCCGGGAGGAGAAAGCAGGCTGTGGGGAGAACAAGCAGAGGAGTACTGAGGAGTTGGGGGTGGCAGTGAGGGAGCACCAGGGGAGTACCTGGCCGTGGAACGAGGCTATGCAGAATGTGAAAAGACGTCAGAAATGTCCAGTGGCCTGAGTGCTGGGCAGATAGCGGAGTTGATCAGGGTAAGCCACTTCAGCAGAGAATTCATAAAGGGAAATACTGCCTCACAGTCCTAGGTAGATCTGGGTTTCAGACAGGTCTTAATACAAAGCTGAAAAATGTTACCTAGTTTCTCTTGGGCCTTCCTCAATGTGGACTCCCTTTGCAGGCAGCTTACTTTACTCATTCTGGAAATGCCCACCATGGGCAACTTGGGCTACAGGCTTCTGGTTCACAGTTAGCAGGCAAAAGTTTATTTCTTGCAGAACTCATTATTGAGCAGCCATTGTGCTGTGTATAAAGGGAATGGGATTTGCTGCTTCATTTAAGTTGATTAAGGCCGACTCCTGAAGTTCAGGACAGAAGTAATCCCACTCAAATTCAAAGGTTGGCAAATTTAGGATATCTCTGAGAAGGGAAAAGGAGGTGGGAATGGTGAGGTGGCAACCAATTAACATTCTTTATAGGGGTAGGACCACAGTGCAATGGAGAATAAAGAAGAATAGCAGAGTCGTTGTTAGGAAAGGTTCTACTCAAAAGGCTTCTCTGCTAAGGCAGTTCTCCATTGAGCAGTTTCCATTATGTGAGGCCAGATAAGATCTAGGGTAGCCCCACATTTAGAATGCTGGAAATATTGTGTATCTTGATTTAGGTGGTGATTACACATGTATGCACATGTGAAAACTCACCTAGTTCTAAGTTTAATATTAGTATGCTTTAAATATTGATAAATATAGAAAAAAAGACAAATCTTTTAAAATTACAAATGCACATGTCTTTTTATTTAACAATGCCTCCTGTTTAAGTTTGTTCTCCAAAAATATCAGCACATTTAAAAAATTATACATGTATAAGGTTATTTATAGACGTATTATCTATATTAGAACAGCAAAAGACTGGAAACTACCTAAATGTCCATTCAGAGAGAATTTGCGAAATAAATTATGAATGTCTATACAATGAAATACTATGCAGCCGCAGAAAGGAATGAGGGAGATCATTTAAATGAAAAAGGCAAGGTGGGGGCTGGGCAAGATGGCTCAAGCCTGTAATCTCAGCCCTTGGGAGGCCAAGGCAGGTGGATTGCCTGAACTCAGGAGCTCCAGACCAGCCTGAGCATGAGGGAGACCTCATCTCTAAAAATAGTCCAACATTGTGGCAGGCCCCTGCCCAGCTACTTCGGAGGCTGAGGCAAGAGAATCACTTAAGTCCAAGAGTTTGAGTTGCTGTGAGCTACGATGCCATAGCACTCTACCAAGGTTGACATAGTGAGACTCTGTCTCAAATAAATAAATAAATACATACATAAAATAAAATGCTGTTATATAAATGATTTAAAATTTCTCTTTCAACGACAATAGAAATAAAGTGATTGATGACAGTGTATGTTCTCAGAAATGCAAATCTAAGGCAATACTTTTTTTTTTCTTGAGACAGTCTCACTATGTTGCCCTCAGTAGAGTGCTGTGGCGTCACAGCTCACAGCAACCTCAAACTCCTGGGCTTAAGAGATTCTCTTGCCTCAGCCTCCCAAGTAGCTGGGACTATAAGCGCCCACCACAATGCCTGGCTATTTTTTGTTGCAGTTGTCATTGTTTAGCTGGCCCACAGGCTGGGTTTGAATCCGCCAGCCTTGATGTATGTGGCTGGCACCATAACTACTGTTCTACGGGCACCAAGCTGCAATAGGTTTTTTTATTGGTTGGTTGTTTTGAGACAGGGTCTTGCTCTGTTGGCCAGGTTAGAGTGTAGTGTTGTCATCATAATTCACTGCAACCGCCAACTCTTGGGCTTAAGCAATCCTCCTGCCTCAGCCTCCCCAGTAGCTGGGACTCTAAGTGTGTCATCTTGCTAGCTTACTTTTAAATTTTTTGTAGAGACAGGGTCTACTCTGTTGCTGAGGCTGGTCTCTAACTTCTGTTTTTATGACTTAACTTGTATATTTTTCACAGACCTGAAAGGCTGAAATGAATTGGAACCTATATCTGTTTGTAGATTCTTTTAATTTGATTCAACCTGAAATGAAATATCTGGTCTGTCACTATTTAATGACTTCATTCAGGATGGCAGGTCTATAGAATAGGAAATTAAAAGAATCCTTTAAAAAAGGCAATATGTTATGTAACTTAGTAATGAATTTTTAAAAACAGCAGGAAGCTTTCTGAGCAGGGATAAGAGTATACAGGGTTTCTCAGACACTTGGGATAATGGCGCTGGAAATCACTATTTTACAAGTACACTGTACTTACTAACTGTAGGTGAACATTAGGAACGTTAGGATTATGTGAATATAATTAGATTGATATAATAATGAAATGATGGTATCAAAAGTCAGGTATGCAGGATAATGGGAAAGGACATGAGACTCCACAAAGAACATACTATACTGGGGCTTCATGAGACAGCTTGACACAAACGTGAAAGGACTTCAAGAAAAAAGGCCTGTCAAGGCCTGGCTGAAGTCAGCGAGAACCTTAGGAAAAAATCTGTAGTGTTTGGCTGGGGCCTGAAAGGGCTTGGGAAGCCATTTTAAAATTCACTAGGACAGCACATGCAGCTGACTCATTGAACAAGACTAGTTCTTGTGGGTGTGAGATAAGAAGATTCATCTTTTTTCTCCCAGGCTCTGGAGATGAGTAGGGTATCAACTAATCTGCCCCACAGGAACACAGAGGATTAACTGGATGGCATCTAGCTCCAAAGTCCATGTTCCCTTTCCTTTTGTTTTCTGTAATCCTGTTAGTGACTGATAAGTATTTTAGAAGTAAAAGTAATGAAAATAGTTAAAGGGTATTGGGGTGGATAATGAAGAATTAGGGCATGAGAAGCCACAAGGATGACATATGTTGCTGTTGTTGTGAACACCCATTTTCTGATAAAGAGAAGTAATAAAAACTGAGTGCATCCAGAGTTCAGGCAGTCACCATCTCTCACATAAAGGGCATTGGCCCCCAGGTCCACTCTATAAATTCTAATCTATTTCTATTGTCTTTATTTTCTTCATTCCCTCATCATCACTGAGCACTGGGGACACTCACAGGTTGTGTGGGGGCTAGCTCCCTACAACTGATTATTAATCCAGACAAACACTAGTGCCTTCCTACATTTTTCACTGGGGAATGGGTGGGGCAGGGACCCAGGAGAAGGGCCCACAGTGGAGCCAGGGAAACATCTCTTACTGGATCTCAACATGTAACACAAGTGACCAAAACTAAGTCTCAGAAACTTGAGAATCAATAAAGGCAAACAGAAACAGAGGCAGCAAATTAGTTGCCTGAAGAAAAGGTCTTCCAGAGATAAGACCTAAAATACCAAACACTCAGTTAAAAATGGAACATGTCAACTGATTGTGTCACATGTACTCACTAGCAGAGCTTTCTAGGGAAATTTTATCCCAGCCATCACCGCGGAGGGGTAGGGTTATGCTTCATCCTCAGTTTGGCTGGGCCCTAATTCCAGCGAGATATGGGTGGAGAAAGAATTCTTAATAACATGATTAGGATAGAAAAAAGTAAAAAGTTTATTTTGGGGTGGTATCTGTGGCTCAAAGGAGTAGGGCGCCAGCCCCATATACTAGAGGCAGCGGGTTCAAACCTGGCCCCGGCCAAAAACTGCAAAAAAAAAAAAAAAAAAGAAAAAGAAATAAAGTTTATTTTGCTTTTCCTGAGAAAGAAGGAGGAAAGGGTGCAGCACAAGAATGAAAGAAAGGAGTCCTGGCTCTGAGGACAAGTGGCTTGGAATTTTTATTTGGGTCGTAAAGGGTAAAATAAAATTTATTGCTGTAGACCTATTAGCAAGAGACAGCGGTGAGATGTTAGGGTGTTGTCCCCCGACACCTTTTCACTCTTCTCCTGGAGACTGGCTTGTCAGTTTTCTTTGAAATGTAGTCTGGTGAATGTCAAAGAGATGAATTTATACTTTCTTTATGTCTGCTCAGCTTTTTTCAAATGCTGTAGAAATAATCTCACCTGGCAATTAATCTTAAAAGACATTGAGTTAAGGACCATTTGGTTAATCTTAAAGATAGCAAGTTAAGGTCCATGCAGTTAACCAAACAACAGGCAGTAATCTCTCTCTCTCTCTTTTTTCCTATCAGTTTACTTTTCTCTGTTAGACAATTAGCAAGGCTCTCCTATCAGTTCCAGTGCCTGAACTATGTCCAGGACTTGAACTTACCTCAGCTTAAGATCCAGCGCTGTGATCTTAAGCCTGGAAGCAGGACACATGGGTAATTCCAAAAGCCAGAACCAGAAATCATCACCATCTACCTCCCTGCACCCTGTGCCTCACTTCCTCACTCCTGAATTCTGGCTCTAGCTGAACCCACTGTCTCTTTCACTTAGAGTTGAGTCCTAGACTCAAGTCAAGAACCAAGCCGAACACTTTTTTGGATGAAGGAGACAGTCTTCCCTTGCACAGGGGGAGAGGACCGTGTGGTATGACTGTGGGGGAATTGCTGGGAGCAGATCTGGGAGTCCAAGGCCAAGGCCAGATGACTTTTCTTTCTCCCTTCTTCCATCTCCCTTCCCTTCAGTAACCTCTTCTGTAGTGCAGTTCACTATTTCTTTTTGAAATGCATTTTTTATTTTTAGATAGAATTTCACTTTGTTGCTCCTCAGTAGAGTGCAATGGCATCATAGCTCACAGCAACCTCAAGCTTCTGGGCTCAAGTGATCCTCTTGTCTCAGCCTGCCCAGTAGCTGGGACCACAAGTGCCTGCCACAGGCCTATTTTTATTTTTTATTTTTTTTGAGACAGAGCCTCAAGCTGTCCCCCTGGGTAGAGTGCTGTGGCATCACAGCTCACAGCAACCTCCAACTCCTGGGCTCAAGCCAGTCTCCTGCCTCCACCTTCCAAGCAGCTGGGACCACAGGCGCCCTCCACAATGCCAGGCCATTTTTTGGTTGCAGCCATCATTGATGTTTGGCGGGCCCAGGCTGGATTCAAACCCACCACCTTAGGTGTATGTGGCTGGCACCGAGCCAGGCCTATTTTTAGAAAAAGGATCTCACTCTGGCTCAGGCTTGTCTCTGAACTCCTGCCCTCAAGCGATACACCTGTCTGGGCCTCCCAGAGTGCTAGGATTACAGGCATGAGCCACCTTGCCTGGCCTAAAATGCATTTTTAAAGAAACTATGCTGTTCATTTATTCAAAGGGGGTGAATTAAGAATGGCAGTGAGACCCTAATCTCTCTGGCCACAATTGTCAAGAGAAACAAATGAGAGAGCCAAACATCCATTGGCTGATCAACCCCTGAGGGCTCTGAGGCTGTGAATGTTGATATCCTTTTAGTAATTCTATGATGATCCTTAAGGGGGCTATACTCATCTGCCTTGAGAATCACAGTATAGTTTTATATCTTGCTTCTTTCTTCTTTCCTTCTTCCCTCCCTCCCTTCTCTCCTTCCCTTCTGTCTCCCTTCCTTCTTTTCTTTCTTTCTTCCCATGTCTTTCCTTTCTTTCTCCTCTCTCATTCTCTCTCTTTCTTTTCTTCCCTTCTTCTATTCCCCTTTCCTTCCTTTTTTTTTTCCCTTTTCTTTTGAAACAAGATGTGTGCATGTGTCTTTATGTTACTTAGGCTGGTCTCAAACTCTGGGGCTCAAGTGAACCTCCTGCTTCAGTCTCCTAAAGTGGTGGGATTACAGCTGTGAGCCACTGCCTATAGCCTTTCTTTGCTATTTAATGGCATTCTATGCAAAGAAAAATTAAGGATTTACATAACTAGCATGAATTTTACCTATTATCTTTATATTGTGCAATTTCACTTTTAAATGCTGACCAAGTGTTCACTATTGCACATTTCTTATTCTCTGCTTTATCCTGAGCTGACTTTAGTCATCCTTCTCTCACCTTTGGCTTGCCCCCAAGCTGAGCAAGTACTAAAATGCAGAACATTTGCCCTTTATTACCTTATCCTGAGAATCAGTTGACCACATGGAAACGCATGTTCTGGGAAACTGCTGTGATGACATGATTCACTCTCCCTTGCTCTCCCTAAAAATTTCTGCTAAGTTCTATTTACCATCCCTATGAAGGAAATATCTTTTTGGTATATTCTACCTATTGCAATAGGCTTTTTGGAAAAGTTTCTCCTTATCTGAATCCAGATTTGTTTTTATTTAACAATGTAAATATAAACTCATATACAGAATCACCAAAAAGACATAGTTCATATTTCATAGTTCCTACATGCACGTGCGTTTACTGGAACAGTGGAAACACAGCACAAAACTAACTCACTTGCTTTTATTTTACTTCTTGATGCACACATTCTACCAAGAGTTCCTACATTTAGCTTGCTGATAAGGAAGGACTGAATGGAAAAGGAATGAACTATAGGTTGCCTTGGCTTTCCCTTTCTTTCTGTGTCATCATCGTCAACATAAGTGGCTGGCTAATAGAGGGAAGTAGAAAGGATGTAAGATTCGTTTGGTCTTTCGTGTTTCTTAGAACACCATGCCCTGACTTTTGTGTTTGAAGCAAGTTCTGGTTTGAAAGGCAAGTGTGGCCTCCAGGGCTGTCACATCAGCTCATCCAATAACAGAGGCAAGGTGCTTACCTTATATTCACTTTGAGTCTCTAAGGTCCTGCTGCATAATGAGTCCACCTGGAATTCTATGTTCATCAGGAATATTGAATGTTCTTTTTGTTGTTGTTGGTCGTGTTGTTGTTGCAGTTTGGTCGGGCCGGGTTCAAACCCGCCAACCTCGGTACATGGGGCTGGTGCCCTACCCTACCTAAAGCCACAGGCGCTGCCCAGGAATATTGAATGTTCTATACAAATAGGCATGAACCCATTCTGGTCCCAGGGACCAGCATATTGCTGGTATCTTCTCTGCTCATGGGCAGGCTCCATTGTTCCATGGGACTCCATTAACAAATCAAACTTCAAACATACATTTATTTAACATTTTTAAGAGCATTTTTTAAACACCCCTAAAATTTCCTAACATAATTGGTTAAGGTCACTGTCCTAAGTCCTTTTGTCAGAAGATGATGCCTGTAGCTTACTGCTATCCTCTCCTGGTGGTCTAGTGGCTAGAATTCGGCGCTTTCACCGTCGCGGCCCGGGTTCGATTCCCGGTTGGGGAAGCCATCTTTTCTTCCCAAGGATGACAGACCATCCTATCACTGTGGCTGTCTCGGTTCCCTCCCCTTTGGTTGTTTTAGCCAAGGCTCGCTTGCATGCACCCCACCACCACCACCACTGACATAATCTCTTCTAAAGAATATCGGTATGCAAGCAACAGGGAACCTGTAGAGTAAAAAAATTTATGTAGACTCAAACCAACCTCTGCCCTACTCTGTTGAGAATTAATGATATAAAAAAATCGTTAAGTATTTTTTACATGAAACAAGTGCGTTATCACAAATGGCTTCTACATCTAGAAGCGCTGGCTTAGGCACAGTTTTAATAATAAGTGTTAAGTGTTCTCCCCATGCATTAAAACCTAAGAGCAGTTACGTTCCAGAGATACAGACCACCCAGGTATTTTACCAGATCCACTGCTGTTTCTGCAGGTGGCTGCAGCCAAGTGTTCTCGGGTGCCCCAATTAGGAAAACAAGCCAGTCTATTATTATTTGCATATTTGAAACATGGAAAACCGCTCTTAATCAGTTTTGTGTTTTTTAAAATTCGGAACACTTTTTCATATGGCATTGAATTAGTTAATTGTACCCGTAATAAGATGAACTGCTATAAATAAATCAAAAGCGAGTCTCCTAATATGACAAGCTACTTGAAAACAGTCCTTGACTCCCCCCCAGTTCTCAAAATTGACTACTTGAGGATTGCAGCGAGGTGAAAGGGGTGCAGACTTTACAACTTTAACCTGAGGATCGATCACTGAGCAGGTTTTGGCGGGCGACACTGCAGCCTCAACCACAGGATGTCGGTTTCGAGAAAGAAAAGACACTTTCCCTGACCGGGAATCGAACCCGGGCCGCGGCGGTGAAAGCGCCGAATCCTAGCCACTAGACCACCAGGGAGAGATATTATTACATAACAGGCAGCACCTTCTGGAAACAGATGTTAGGACAGAATCCGTAGCCTCTTCAGGCATGTTGGAAACCTTTAGCAATGTATGAAGAAGATTTTAAAGTGGTGCTTGTATAGGACTTGCTGTGGTGACTGTCTCCTGGTCCGGGGGTGACAAGAGATTTTAGCGGCAGAAAAGTTGGAAGAAAAATGTCACACAGTTCAAGCCAAGGATGAGGAAAATTTTTCCGAAAACACTGTTACTGACCCGTCTAACAAGGTTTCTTACCTTTATTTTAATTTTATGATTATTTTTATCTATTTTTTATTTTGCTGTTCCTAAAGTCTGGGTATCTCTCTCACCTCTATAGTTTCCTCACATTCCATTGAGGAAAACGTGTCCCTCTTTTCCTCTCATCCCTCTCTAAAGGTCTTATTCCTGATCTCCTCTAAATTTGCCCCTCCCAGTGCAGAATAAAGCAAGCTCAGCACATGGGGAACTGCCCACCTTGAGCAGCACCCCTCTTTTAGGCCATGCTGTTTCCTGGGACCTGAGAATAACCCGTGAAAATGCCAAAAATACCATAAAACTATTTTAATTTCATTTAATTCCAAGAATGCTCAGATTTGCTGCTAGGAGTTAATGAGAGGAAGAACAAGAAGGCTGTGCAGTTTCTTTGATATTGGACTGAATGGGTAGTACTTTAGTCAGGGTTTCCAGAGAAAGAGAACCAATCGGATATGTGTGCATATATTTATATATGTGGGGAGGTATTGATATAGATAATATAGTCATGTGTTCCTTTATGGTAAGGATACATACCGAGAAATGCATTGTTGAGTGATTTTATTGTTGTGTGAACATTATAGAGTATACACAAACCCAGATGGTTTATATACAGTATTATTATTATTATTATTATTATTATTATTATTATTATTATTTTTCGAGGTAGATGGCATCCCAGCTCACAGCAATTTCAAACTCTTGGGCTTAAGCTATTCTCTTGCCTCAGCCTCCCAAGAAGCTGGGCCTACAAGTGCCTGCCACAATACCCGGTTATTTTTTTGTTCCAGTTGTCATTGTTGTTTAGCTGACCCAGGCTGGGCTCCAATCTGCCAGCTTCCATGTATGTGGCTGGCGCCGTAACCACTGTGCTACGGGTGCTGAGCCTATATACAGTATTTTTATTTATATATATTTTTCATATGAAAAATCAAATGTCCCAGCACCATTGCCGCACATCAATCCTTTCCCCTGCTTTATCTGCAATGCCAATATCAAGTGCCAAATATCAGGTTTTTATGGATGCTCCATTATGATTTTATGGGATCACCATCATATATGCAGTTGGTCACTGATTGAAATGTCATGTGGCAGGTGAGAGTAGACAGAAATCTAGTGAGCTTTAGTGTAAGGTAGGAACTCTTGAATCGAAGAGTTTGAGATTGCTTTGAGCTATACTGAAACCATGGCACTCTAGCCTGGGCAACAGAGTGAAAGGCTCAAAAAATATATGTATAATAAGCCAATGCTGGTGGGAATGTAAATGACACAGCAATTCCACTACTAAATATATCACAAACACACACACCCCCAAAACAGGTATTCAAACAAATTGCCTAGCCCTTTGCCTGTTAAACTATTGTTTAAAATTCTTTCTCCCAAATTCTTGGAAAGACGGTGTTAGGGTGGAAAGCTCAGTAGGCGCTCTGTGCAAGAAGAGAAAGAATTTCTCTAGACCAAGATTAGGATGTAAAAGCATAAGGTTTATTTCATCTTCTTAGAAGCAGAGAGGGACTGAGAAAGGGAAAGAGAGTGAGGAAAGAGAGAGAGAGAAAAGAGAGCAGAGTTAGCATGGCATCCCAAAGAGAGCAAGAATGCCCCCAGCTGAGGACGGAGGCCCTGCAGCTTTTAAGGAGGTTGTCAGTTGTTGGGATACAGCCAAGGAACTGTTGTATCCACTCCTTTCTTTTTCTTAGCAGCAGGTAAATAGCAAAAGCAAGCTGGACCAGATGTCAAATTTCAAGAACTGGCTCCCCGGCCTTTCTTTGGAGATTGGGAATTATTGCAGGAGATGGACAGATATGGCTGAAGCCTGAAGCTCCTTCCCCTATGGTTACTCGGGGACTCTGTAAAAAACAGGTTCTCAAAAACAATTTTGAAAGAGAAAGGTTTACTCCTGTCTGCTTAGCCCTTTTCAGAAATTGTGCACAACAGAATTCCTGTGGGGTAACTCCTGTGGATTAATAGGATTAATCTTTAATTGTTACCAGCAAAGATTAGATGTTTTCCTGTTATTTTTGCAATTTTTGCAAGGCCACTCTTTATAGATGGATTGAATGGCACCTACAATATTAAATTCTTCCTCTGCTGTAACACCTATTATCTCAGCGTACCAGTGCCACGTAAAACTTGTATTCAAAGAAATTCATGTGTTTTTCTCCTGTCGATCTATTTTATGTCAGTTTAACTTTTTGAACCAGCCTGAACCCTAAGAGGATGTAAGTGAAGTTTTGTGGCCCTTACACCCTTTAAAATTAGACTGAGGTCATTGAGTTTCTCCAGTTGTTTAGCATCTGCTGCCAGAGCTAATTGAGCAAGAAAGAGCCAAAGCTGTTTTCTGTAGTACCAGCGCCCACCCACAAAGGCCCCCTGGCTGCAAGTTTATGAGGGAAAGAAGCTCCCAGAAGCATTCGCTTCTCCAGGGAAAGGAAGTACAAGTGCCAGTAATTTGGCTCTAGATGACCTCCTGATGTGTGGAGGTGGAGGACGTTAGAAAATGCATTTTAGGAGGTAACCAATTTGTAGGACTGTGAATTAGAACTTCTGTGTCACAGAGGAAGGATCAAGAAAAAAAAAAAAAAAACAGAGGGTATCTCCAGTCGTCATGGGTCAGAGAATATACTTAAAAAACTAGGGCTGTTTCAGCCGTCCCTGGGTGGGCTCGAACCACCAACCTTTCGGTTAACAGCCGAACGCGCTAACCGATTGCGCCACAGAGACTGACCTATGTGAACCCTTCTTACATATCATATTTGTAGATGTTTAGTCACACACTAATTCTATTGCCTGGTCATTTTGTAACTTCAACTTTAGGTCTTAATTGGGCAATTTTAAAACCCAGAACATGAAACCATCTCTGCTATGCAACATTTAAAACTGTGCTTGCTTCCTTAAAGAAGGAAGTGACTTTTGGGAGAAAGTCACTTCCTCTTTCTCCCAAAGTTGAGAACCAGATAGGAATAAAGCCAAGTTCACTAATGACTTGAAGAAATGGGGAATGGAGTGGGTGTTGGGAGAATAACTTATTGCTGATTTGAACTAATAATCACTGCCTGGAAGATAATCTTGATGTCCTTATATCACTAAAGTTCTTGGAGGGCCAGGGATATTGTGTCTTTCTGAATTTTAAATCCAGATGACAAGTGCCTGTTCAAAGTTAATTATGGCAAGGAGCTCCACACTCTCCAGAATATGTTCCTCAAAGGTAAGGAGGGAGAGTTCTGAATATACCATGGGAAGGTAGAAAAATATCTGGGACCCAAGAGATGGAGGAGATTGAACATACAAGTTCACATCTCTTCACTACCCCCAGTAATTAAAAAATATCCTCAATGGGCCATGGTTCTCTGTTGGGAATGACTATTTTATAACTAATTCGATTATATTTAATTTTTCACATTGAAACATGAAACCAATCTGCCAGTTTTTTTTTTAAATTCTGAATATACTTATTGTCCACTGAAGGTAAGCAGTTAATTTTTTTCTATTGTTGGGGCAGTGCCTGTGGCTCAAGGAGTAGGGCACCAGCCCCATATACCAGAGGTGGTGGGTTCAAACCCAGCCCTGGCCAAAAACTTCAAAAAAAAATTCTTTTTTATTGTTTAGGATTCATTGTCTCCCAGTTATTTTGAATCATGAAAATCATTCTTAGAAATAAATGTAATTTTTCCCTGATTCTTTGGAATTTTCAAAGCACTTAGCTTTTCAGAGTTCTCTACAGCCTGGATAATTGTTACCAAACCTTCTGACATTTTTACTGATAGCTCCCATGAGATATTCAGAAGTTCTTGATTAGAGAAACTCACCACACATTAAATCTTAGTTTTGAAAAATGGCAATGCCACACCTAATGGGTTAGTTTTACAAGAATTTGTCTTTCTAAACAGCAACAAAGTAATTGACACTATTTTTTAAACAAATCAGAAATGATATTTTAAAAATGGAAAATAATGGGATATAACTCCCAGGCTTGGCGGTCAAAAGCTCCAGCTGGTAGGCCCCGATCACTTCCAAATACTTGGTTGGATCCAAAATGTTTCTGTAAAAATTCCACAGGTGAGGTTTGCTACAAGTGCAGACTTGGAAAGACATTGCAGATACTCTGGATCCACAGAGTTGGGACACTTTGTTATCCTTAAACTTTCTTATAAGGGTTTGGTGATCAACAGGTGGTAAGAAAATGGAAGCCCTGGTTTCTGCAGAAGCTAAAAGTGGGGTGATAGCTCTAACCTGGGAAATGAACACTAAGCTACCTGGTAGATCCGGCAGCTATCTATCAAAATAAGTAGAGATCCATAGAGGTGGGAACCAAGAGCTGGGGAGATAAGTAGTTCAGGCTCCCAGTTGCCACCAGTGTAAAATTACAGTAGGAAGGAGGACACAGGCGAATGAGAAAAGGATTAAAGTGGTGGCTATCCCAGAGTCTTGGACTCAGAGAAAGAGTTGAGTACAGTGGAGTCAGAAGGAATGTACAGCAAGATGAGGTTATACAGGGTGTATGTGAAAACAATTATTCTGATATGTGACAAAAGTTTTAGCAGAAAGTAGAATGACTTATGCAGTAGCTTTGGGGAGCATCAGAGAGTAAGTCGGATACAGGGATAGGTAGAGGGGTGGAGAGATGGAAAGATACGTAAGGTGGGAAGTAGAAAATAGGAAAACGAAATCTAGGTGCTGGAAAAGGGGCATTCCAGGTTTCTTCCTTAGCATTTTGAGACAGAATTGAGAGCACTGAGAAAGAAATGCCACTAAAATGCTTTCCAGGAGTATCCTGACTGGCCTGAGAAATAGAGGAGTGAGTCCATTTGTGCTATTTTTCCACCTTGCACCCCAATTTTGGCGACAGCCTAGTGTCTTTCGTGATCATAGAAAATCAAACAGGTCAACATGTGATACTAGACCCCTGCATCCCTGCCGCCTAACCGGAGGCTCCGGCTCCCACAGGCTCATCTCCACTCCCCCACTTTGGTCAAGGACACTGACACGAAGGAGCCCAATCCCGTCCTGGCATCCAGTGGAAAAGCCAGAGCACTTTTGGCCTAAGTGGCGATGTCCCAGACCGCAGGCTCTCGTCCAGGTGGGCGCTGATCCCTCAGCAGTGACAGATGAAGTGGCCCGTCAGCCACGAGGCTTGGTTTGGCAGGAAGAAATAGCGCTCCGGAGAGTCCTTGCACATTCGGCGGCCAGATGCGAGTGGATGAGCAAGGAGGCGAGCGTCTGGCAGGGCACAGGGGGAGAAGCGGAAGGCCTACAGGTGGCCAGCCAGGCCAAAAGGCCTGATCGGAAGAGGGGCAGGCGCCAGAGGTTCCTCTGCAAGTGGAAGGCGCGGGAGGCGGTGGCTGGGAGGTGGGAGAAGCGAGCCAGCCAGCGAGTGAGCGTGTTGGTTAAACGGAAGCGCCAAGGCACCAGGAAGGCTGCGAGGCAGCAGCTCACAAGAAGGACATTTATCCTCCCGCTGGGTGTTTTTGCCGCCGCTGCCTGTCCTGCTTAGCAGCCTACTCGTCCCGGGGCCCACAGTCCAGCCCTCTAACGGTCTGAGGGACAGTGAACTGGCCCCCTGTTTAAAAAGTTTGAGGACCCCTGAATAAAGGTTTCCCTGACTGGAAATCGAACCCGGACCTCGGCGCTCACCGCTCAGTGGAGCGCCAAATCCTCACTACTAGACCACCAGGAAGCATTACGAGGACTGAAGGCTTGTGCGTGCTAGACCCAGCTCTCCACGGTGGCAAGCTTTCGGGGCTACATGGGAGCCTGGGCCCTGCTTGGGTTGAAAACAAAGACCAGCTGCTTGCCGCCTCTGGCAATCCGACTGCCCTGGCACCTCTCCTCCCGCTTTCGACACCCTCCAAGCCCCAGGCGCCTCCTTTCCTGCACCTGACCTACCCGCGCAAAAGGTGGGCACAGTGCGTTGGCCGGGAATCGAACCCAGGTCAACTGTTTGGAAGGCAGCTATGCTCACCTCTATACCACCAACACCCCTTGGGGCTGGTATCCACGCCACGTGGGCCCTGGGATGCTGCCGGCTGGTCGCCCACACTCGGCGCAGTCCTGCCTGGACGCCCCGCCCCCCCCAACCCCCCAGTCCTCACTGCCACGCCACGGGGCGAGGCTGTCCCGCGCTCCACCTGCGAAAGCCCAGCGGCGCTGCAGTCCTCCTTTCCTTGTCCTCGCCTGCCTACCAACGGGCTGGCTGGCCTGCCTGCCTGCCTGCCTGCCGAGGATGGCGTTATCGCTACCTCGATGCTGCTGCTGATGCTGCTGCAGGCTGGGTCCATCGAGGCTGCACGCCTCAGCCCGCCCCGAAGGCAGGACAGGTGGCCGGGCGCCCGGCTTGCCAGAGCCCTTCTCCAGCAGGGACCCGGCCAGGCCAGAGCCCGCACCTGCCCTGCCGGGGACTCGCTGATTTGCCTTCCCCCCGGAGGAACCCAGGCCCTGTGTGTTGTAGGGAGCCCATTCAGACTGGTCGGGCGCTGTGGGGGAGCACCCAAGAGGCTCAGGAAAGAGGACCAGGAGGGCGGGGGGTAAGTCAAAGGGGGGAGGAGTGCCAAAAGGGCCAAGGGTGGCAGAGAGCAGGAGGTGGAGGTAGGGAGTTTGGATAGACCAGACAGGACAGACCAAAAAGGGGGGCAGCCTCCCTGTCGGGGAATCGAACCCCGGTCTACTGCGTGACGGGGGACTGGGGGGGCGGACACTCACCACTATACTAACGAGGAGGGCAGTGCAGGCGGTCTGGGCATCCGACACCTCTCCTAGACGTAAACACCTAGCTCTGCCTACCGTCCCCTGCCTACCACAGGCGCCCGGCACGGCTCCCCCGCAGCCCCCCAGTCCAACTCCACCCGCACCACCACCTCCATTCCCAGCCCAAACCTCACCGCCCACCCCCAACCCGGTGGGCGAAGCCAACCTGCGGCCACTCCCAACAAAGCACCCTCCGACTCCACCCGGAGCCGGACCCTGACGGGTACCCAGTGAAATGGAACCTTCCAGGGCGTCCTCCTAACTGCCTCCAGAGCGACCTGAACGCAGCGCCTTAGACCGCTCGGCCATCCTGACGGCTGGCCTAGGAGGGACGCCCCTCACCTGGTTGCACCTGGACGAAGAGAGGGTGTCACGCGAGCAAGTGGGCGACAGGGCGGTTGGCGCGCGGCGCGCACGGGAGCCATCGAGGGAGAGGCGCGGATGGGGGTTGGCGACAGCTGATGGCCCCACGCGGAGCCGCTGGGTCCGGGCTGGAGGAGTGGGAGGTCGACGCGAAGCTAGCCTGGTCCGCTCCCCCTCTGCGATGCGCCGGGATGTTTCGTTTGCGCACCGGGAAAGTTGAATGCCAAGGGCGCGGTCGACTGCCAGCGCCGCGTCTCAGCCAGGTGAGGGACATCAATCCTGAGGATGGCCGATCGGGCTAAGGCGGTGCGTTCAGGTTGCAGTCTCCCCTGTAGGTGTGGTTCGAATCCCACTTCTGACAAACTCACCTTTTGGTCCAGGCAACAGCCCGTGGCAACCCGCGACCTGCCTTCTTGCCTCGCGCCCTCGCCCACTCTCCAGGCTCCAGCTCCCTTGAAGCTCGCACCCCAAAGGCAGCGACTGCACAGGCCCATCTTTTCTTCCCGCCACGCGCTGGAGTCGCGTACCCGCAGCTGGCGGCACCCTTTGCCAGTTGCCATTGGGACTGTCGCACTCCCGCCAGCTCACACGCCCCCTCACACTTGACTCTACGGCCGGGTGCTTCAGTACCTCACTGGCCACCTTCCTCACTTTTGCCTGCCTTTCCCCTCCTACCAACACAGCTCGTCCCTGCATTCTGTCCGGCTCTGTCGCACGTTCTTCTCTCCGGCTCCTGCTGGGAGAACAGCGACTCGCGACTGGCTCTCTAAGCCCGCACACTTCTGCAACCCGAGGCACAACGTCCCTCCTATCCACCCACTGCCTTGGCCCCCGTGTGCCCATTCGGTTTTTGCTACACCCGACTGAGGTGGCCCGCCTCGCTAGACTGGTGTTCCCCAAGCTTCTTCACTGCAGCGCTCTCCCGGCTTGGACCTGACGTGGCACCAGGGCAAATGGGAGGCCTCCTCTCCAGACACTGGGGAACCCCCCACCCCCAGGGCCTGGCCAGAAGCCTGAGCCCGGAGAGATTGGCCCCAGGAATCACGAGCAGAAGCCCTAGATACACGTGGCCCGACACGAACGCTGGGCCCCCGCCCTGACCTCTGCGCCGCACCGCTTCTCCACGCGCCAAGCCGCTACTGGTGCCAACCCCAAAGCCTGCTCGGAAGCCGGCTGTCACTCGGCCACAGTGCTCTACTCCTCCTATCCCTTCTCGCTACCCTGCCTCCCATTCCACCCACTACCCCGTGGTCCCACAACCCTATAGTGCGGGGCCCCCTGGCCAAGGAGCAGGAGTGAGGCTCACACTCCCTAGCTTGGTATCCATGCCTAAGCCGCGCTTGGGTCTGGCTGCGGTACCCGCGGCTCCTCTCCAGCTCCCTGGCTCCCACTTACAAAACCCGCAGGCAAGAAAGCAAATCAGCACGGAAACGGACCAGTCAGGGTCAGGATACAAACGTGGCGGTGCGAGGACGGAGGGTGTTGGGGCCCTCCCGAGGGAAAGTGTGCACTCAGCCAAGCTCGCCACACGTCTCCTGCCTCGATGGACATCAGGGCTCCGGCCAGGGCCGGTCCCTCTCCAGGCTTCCTCTGGCAACACCAACAACCCATCCGAAAGTCCTGGGCTGAAGGAAAAGCGCCAGACCTAGAGTCGGCTCATCATCCTATTCGCCCTGCGTCCTAGGGCCCTCGTGACTCGAGCCTATCCTACTGGTCGCCCGTCGGCTTCTCCTGGACTGGACCCCTGGGGCGCGCTCCAACGCTTCCGACGGCCACGACAAACGATGACCAGCGTATGGGAGGGTACCACTGTGGGAGGCTCGGTAGGAGGATACCATTGGTGCATGGGTGGTTCAGTGGTAGAATTCTCGCCTGCCACGCGGGAGGCCCGGGTTCGATTCCCGGCCCATGCAGCCTGATGTCCCCTTTTGGTTCCGCAGCCCCATGGCCCAGCGGAGTTCCAAGATGCCTCCATCGTAGCTCCCACTCAAGACACCCGTGCCTCATCCGGCACGATCTCCGCCCGCCGGCACAGCTTTCACCTCTGCCTTATTTCCCCCACCCTAGCAAACTGCTTGCCCACGCCTCCTAGATTCCCTTCTGGCTCTGCCACACACCTGCCTCGGTCCTTTTTCTCTTCACTCACCTGCCACCGCCTGGGTCCTCACGCTCTTCTCGCCTCCAAGAATACCGACCGCCAGGCACCACACGCTGGCACCGGCTCTGGTGGCGCCTCTTCCAAAAGTGGCATTTCTCCACTTTGCCTCTCTCTCTGGCTCCATTGACGTGTTCAGAGTAGTGTGCCCCGGCTGTCAAACCCGTAGCGAAAGCAGTGAGTCACCTGAGACTAGCGGACACATCACATTCTCCTGGAGGGTCGCACGGTCAGGCATTAAACCACACGGGGACATCAAAAAACACACGGATAGTGTCGTGGCATGTGCGCCAGGTCTGCACTCCGTGCGTCTCCCAGGTCCCCACGCAACACCCGCCCTAATCCAGGATCCGCAGCTTTAGCTCAGGCAGTTGCACATCCTTCCCTCGGGACTCTTCTACTCTCCGCCCCAAACACACACCTGACACTGTGAATGTCTGTCGTGAGGGGGGTCCAGTTGCATCCCACACTCTTTTTGGATCTGGCCCAGACTGGTTCATTGTCTGATGCTCTCTCCACCTTACCCTTCCCTGATCCCCATCAGCCTTCACCCCCAGCTTCACTGGTTCCTCTGACCCCTCTAGTGGCATGGAACCTCCCTTGCTGGTGGCGTGGGGGACGGGCTTGCCATTCTGAGACCAGACTGCAAGAGTTGAAAATGAAAGGTTCATGGCAAGTGGGCTAGAAGTCTACCCTGACACACAACTCCCCACAGCCTGGACGGGTGGGTGTGGCTGTGCAACCTTCCCAGCCCGCTTCCTCAATTTCCATCCTTCTACTTCCTCTCTCTTTACTTGGTGGGTCTAGCCTGCCTGACCTGTCAAGCCTCATTTTCATATCCAGACTACACAGAAAGACTCAGATAACGCAACAGTGGAAGATACAAATAATCCCTTTAAAATGTGGGGAAAGATCCTCCAAAGAAGACAGACCATAGGTATATGGAAAAAAGCAGAACATCACTCATCAACAGGGAAAACCCCAAGCAAAACCACAATGTGATATCACCTGACTGCCATAGAATGGTTGTCTATTCTTAAAAAGACCAAAAATAACAGCTGCTGGCCAGGCTCTGGAGAAGAGGGAACTCTCACACACTACCCTGTTGGTAGGAATGTAAATTCCCACAGAAACAGAAAGAAAAAAATCCTAAAACTTTTGTGGGAACCCTTTATGAAAAGAAAGAAAAGAAAGGAAGAAAAGGAAAGGAAAGAAAAAGACCTGGAGTGTCCAAAGCAATTCTGAACACAAAGATGGGAGTTGCAGGCATCACACTGCCTGACTGAGACTGTACTACAAAGCTCTAGGACAGGGGTCCTCAAACTTTTTAAACAGGGGGCCAGTTCACTGTCCCTCAAACCATTGGAGGGCTGGACTGCAGGCCCTGGGATGAGTCGGCTGCTAAGCAGGACAGGCAGCAGTGGTAAAAACACCCAGCGGGCTGGATAAATGTCCTAGGTGGGCTGCATGTGGCCCATGGGCCATAGTTTGAGGACACCTGCTTTGGGAACTCAAACAGCACGCAGATCCCTGGGACAGAAGACTGAACTCAGACATAAAGCCCCACATTCACACCAGACAGCACACCTTCCACAAGGGCTGAGAGCCTGCAATGGAGAAAGGACAGGTTTTACAATAAATGGTTTTGGGGAAAATTGGACATCTACATATTGAAGAATGAAACTAGACGCCTATTTCTCTCCATATCCCCAAACCAAATTGAAATGGATCAAAGACTTAGATCTAAGACCAGAACTATGCAAGTAATAGAAGGAAACATTGGACAAATGCTTCAGGAAGTTAGTCTGGGTTTTGTGTAAGATGTCTGAAGCACAGGTAACTGAAGCAAAGAGAGATAGTTGGGGCCACAGCAACCTAAAAAATCTTAAACTCAGCAAAGGAAACAGTCAACAAAGTGAAGAGACAATCCACGATGGCAGAATGCACCTCCCATCTGACATCTGACAAGGGATTAAAAAGTAGAATGTAATCACTTCTCAGCCTTTTGGCTAAGATCAAGCGTAAAAAGTAGAGTGTATGCCGAGCTTAAACAACTCAATGGCAAAGTAAAACACAACAATAATAGCAGAAAATGAACAAAGAAACAACCCCCCCGCCCCCGCCCAAGCAATGTGAGTCAAAACTGGACAAAAATCTGAACAGGCAGTTCTCAAAGGAAGACATACAAATGGCCAACAGACAGTATATGAAAAAAAATATGCTCAATGACACTAAACATCAAAGGAAAGCAAATCCAACCACAAGGTGATACCATCTGCCACCCCAATTACCATCTGTATATCAAAGGATACCCGCACACCTACACTCACGTTTCCCGCAGCACTATTGGCCCGAGCTAAACTAGGGAATGGACCTAAGCACCCAGCAACAGGTGAACTGATAAACAAGATGGGGTGTAGACACACCCTGTGGAATTCTCTTGGGCCTAAGAGAGCCTGGAATGCTGTCGTCTGCAGCAATATGGACAAAACTGGAGGTCATTGTGTTAAGTGAAATAAGCCAGGAACACGAAGAAAACAATGAGTGTTCTCATTCATATGTGGGAGCTAAAGAAGTTGATCTTTTGCAGGTAGAGCCTGAGAAGGGTGCCAGGGAGTGGGAGGTGGGGGTTGAGCGTCTGGTGGGGAAGAGAAAGGGGGATTAAGAAGTATTGGTACTTGGGTACACACAGATAGATAGAAGGAATGAATTCTGAGTTCCCTCAGCAGATTAGAGTGAATTGAGTTAGTTAACAATGGCGTGGTTAATTCAACATGGCTAGAAGACTGGAAAGGTGTCCAATACGTACACCTTTTGTGATAAATTGCCAAGGTGATGGATACCCTGACTAGATCATTACACATTCTATGTATGTACACACTAAGTATGCACACATACCATGTATCAATAAGAACATTTTTTAAAAACGAAATCCGTGGTGGTGCCTGTGGCACAGTGAGTAGGGTGGTGGCCCCCTCACCAAGAGTGGCGGGTTCAAACTCTCCCTGGCCAAACTGCAACAAAAAAATAGCCGGGCGTTGTGGTGGGTGCCTGTAGTCCCAGCTACTCAGGAGGCTGAGGCAAGAGAATTTCCTAAGCCCAGGAGTTGGCGGTTGCTGTGAGTTGTGACGTCACAGCACTCTACCAAGAGCGATAAAATGAGACTCTGTCTCAACAAAAAACAGACAACCCCCTCCCTCCCCCAAAACAACGAAATCCGTTTCTCACACCCCTGCCTCCCTGGCGCGCCTAGCCCCATGCCCCAGCTCCCACAGGCTCCACTTCCCGATC
>CAUYQV010099908.1:0-42016 GCA_963574575.1 Galagoides demidoff | reverse complement strand
TTATGTGATAAATTATATTTATAGATTTACGTATGTTTGAACCATCCTTGAGATCCTGGGATAAAACCCACTTGGTCATGGTGTATAATTTGTTCGATGTGCTGCTGGATTCTGTTTGTTAGGATCTTGTTGAATATTTTTGCATCAATATTCATTAGTGATAGTGGTCTATAATTTTCTTTTCTTGTTGGGAATTTTCCTGGTTTGGGTATCAAGGTGATGTTTGCTTCATAGAATGTGTTGGGTAGTATTCTGTCTTTCTCTGTATTTTGGAAAAGGTTGAGTAGTATGGGTACTAGTTCCTCTTTAAAGGTTTGGTAGAATTCTGACGTGAAGCCATCTGGTCCTGGACTTTTCTTTTTAGGGAGATTTTGTATAGTTGATGCTATTTCAGAGCTTGATATAGGTCTGTTCAACATTTCCACTGCATTCTGGCTAGGTTTTGGGAGATGATGTACTTCCAAGTATTGGTCAATTTCCTTCAGATTGTCATATTTCTGGGAATAAAGTTTCTTGTAATATTCATTAAGGATTTTTTGAATTTCTAAAGGGTCCGTTGTTATTTCATCTTTACCATTTCTGATTGATGAGATTAGAGATTTACTCTTTTTTTCTTTGTTGGCCAAAAGTTTATCGATCTTATTGACCTTTTCAGAAAAACAACTTTTTGATTTATTGATCTGTTGTATAATTCTTTTGTTTTCAATTTCATTTACTTCTGCTCTTATTTTGGTTATTTCTTTTCTTCTGCTGGGTCTCGGATTGGAATGTTCTTCCTTTTCCAGTTGTTTGAGATGTCCCATTAAGTTGTTAACTTCCTCTCTTTCTGTTTTCTTCAGGAAGGCTTGCAATGCTATAAATTTCCCTCTTATAACTGCCTTTGTGGTATCCTAGAGGTTCTAACAACTCATGTCTTCATTATCATTTTGTTCTAAAAATTTGGTAATTTAGTTCTTGATCTTGTCTCTGACCTAGCTATCATTCAGTATAAGGTTATTTGCTTCCATGTTTTTGTATGAGTCTGTAGATTCCTGTTGTTACTGATTTCAACATTTATTCCATGATGGTCCAAAAAGATGCATGAAATAATTTATATTCTTTTAAATTTACTGAGGTTAGACTTGTGACCTAAGATGTGATTGATTTTTGAGTATGTTCCATGGACTGATGAGAAAAACGCGTATTCAGTTTTGTTAGGATGAAATGTTCTGTAGATATCTGTTAGGTCCTAAAGTTGAATAATTAAATTTAAATCTAAAATTTCTTTGCTAAGCTTCTTATCAGAGGATCTATCCAACACTACCAAAGGAGTGTTAAAATCTCCAACTATGATGGAGCTGGGAGAGATCAAGTTGCTCATGCCTGTTATAGTATCTCTTATAAATTGAGGTGCATTCTGGTTGGGTGCATAGATATTGATAATTAAGATCTTATCATATTGAGTCTTACCCTTAACAAATATAAAGTGGCCATCCTTGTCTTTGCTTACATTTGTTGGTTTGAACCCAGTTGTATCTGCAAATAAAATTGCAACCCCTGCTTTTTTCTGCTTTCCATTTGCCTGGATTATAGATGACCATCCCTTCACCCTGAGTCTATATTTATCTTTTAAAGTAAGATGCGATTCTTGAATATAGCAGATGTCCGGTCTGAGTTTCTGTATCCAATCAGTCAATCTGTGCCTCTTTAGGGGGCAACTTAAGCCATTCACATTGATTGAAATTATTGATAAGCCTGGTAAAATATTGGGCATTGAGTTTCTCGAAAGTCCAATAGACATTTTTAATCCTTTCGCTGCTGTGGAAGTTGGAATTTGATCAAAAGTTTCTAAGTGAGTTTTTACTTTTGTTGTGGAAGATTGCATTGGTCATTATGGAGGATAGGTTTGAGAATTACCTGGAGAGCTGGTTTATTTATGGTGAATTTCTTCA
This sequence comes from Galagoides demidoff, assembly GCA_963574575.1. Lineage (NCBI taxonomy): Eukaryota > Metazoa > Chordata > Mammalia > Primates > Galagidae > Galagoides > Galagoides demidoff. Next base: position 40,085 of record CAUYQV010099908.1, on the reverse strand, counting down.
ACATGCGAATATCATTAAAGTATTTATTTTCTCCATCCTAGATGAAATTCAGTTTAGCTGGATACAGGATCCTGGGTTGAAAGTTATTTTGTTTTAGGAGATTAAAAGTTGATGACCATCCTCTTCTATCCTGAAGGGTTTCAGCAGAGAGATCTTCAGTCATCCTAATACTCTTCCCCTTGTAGGTTATGGTTTTCTTACATCTTGCTTCTTTCAGAATTTTCTCTTTCATCTTAACTTTAGTGAAGTTAATCATGATGTGCCTGGGGGATGTCTTGTTCATGTTGAGTCATGCTGGGATTCTGAACCTATTTGCTATTTGAATTTCAGAATCTCTTGGAATGTCTGGAAAGTTCTCTTTCATAATTTCATAAAGAGCCTCTGTGTTTTGTGAAACAATTTTGTCACCTTCAGGTATTCCTATAAAGCAAATATTAGTTTTCATCAAATTATCCCAGAGCTCTCTGAGAGTGAGATCTGTTTTTGCTCTCCATTTCTTTTTATCTCTGAGCTCTTGAGCTGGTTCAGAAGCTTTGTCTTCAATGCCAGAGTTCTTTTTTTCTGCCTGTTCCATTCTGTTACCAAGGGATTCTACTATATTTTTCAGAGCTTTGAGGGCTGCAAACTCTTGCCTCAATGTTTCAAAATCTTTGATCATTATATATATAATATATATATTTTTGAGACAAAACCTCAAGCTGTCCTCCTGGGTAGAGTGCTGTGGCATCACAGCTCACAGCAATCTCCAACTCCTGGGCTCAAGTGAGTATCCTGCCTTAGCCTCCCAAGTAGCTGGGACTACAGGTGCCTGCCCCAATGCCCAGCTATTTTTTGTTTGCAGCCATCATTGTCATTTGGCAGGCCCAAGATGTATTCAAACATGACACTTTATGTGTATGTGGCTATCACCTTAGCCACTTGAGCCACAGTCTCTGAGCCTGGTCATTTTATTTTTGAAATCTTTGAATTCTTGAGACATCTTTTGAATAATTTTTTGGAATTCTCATTCCTTCCTTTCTTCCAAACTGTTAATCTTATTTTCTATCCACATTCTGAACTCGATTTCTGTCATCTCAGCCATCTGTTCATGAATGGGATCTTCAATTGCTGCCCTATCCTTCCTTGGGGGACTTGATCCACTCTGGTTATTCTGGTTACCAGAGTTTTTACGCTGATTCTGCCCCGTGGCAAATTTGCGCCGTTTGGAGACTGTCCCCAAACCGTTCAGTCTGTGGCTTCCTCTGGTTGCCAGGAGAGGCAGGGTGTGCTTTTCCAGAAAAGCCTCAGGGGTGTGAGCCTTATTGATCTAGCTGCTGTGGCTGTGGCTCTTCACCTCCAGGTACCACCCTGTCTGTGTGGTTCCCTCTCAACTGACTGTCCTCTCGCAGTTCTTGGGCACTGGGCCTGGGGTGCCAGGAATGCATTGGTTGATCAGTCCTGGGGCAACCCACTCAGGTGCCAGGGTTAGCAGCCACGTGGCGGCTGCCACATAGCTCAAACAGTCCTCAGCAGCTCGGGTGCGCAGGGGTGGTGGTGAAGTGGTGGTAGCCACACAGGGGATGTGTGATTCAAACAGTCCTGGGGTACCCCACTCAGATGCCTATGGGGTGGTGGCCAACCGGTGGCAGACTAGGGTGACACATGGGTTGAACAGTCCTTGACGTGACTGGTTTGGTTGCCTGGGGGTGGTGGCCGAGCGGCCACAGCCACGTGGGTGATATGCGGGTCAAACAATCCTCAGGGCACCCCACTTGAGTGCTTGGGGGTGGCGGCCAAGTGGCAGCAGCCAGCAGGAGATGTGCAGGTTGAACAGTTCTCAGCGTGCCCCACTGGGGTGCTCAGAGTGGTGGCCAAGTGGCAGCCGGGTGGGGAACACACAGCTCAAGCACTTCTCTGGCTGCAGGGCTGGGTTAGGGTGCTTGGTCCCGTAGGAGTGGAGGTACGCTGTTCTTGGGTCTCCTCTCACTGTCTCTGTAGGCAAGGAGGGAAGGGTGGACTGGGAATTCAAAATAGCAGCAAAACATTAGTTCAATTTTTCTGCCTGGCTAGAGGAGTCTCAGCAGGGTCCCTCTAGGGGAGTAGACCCCTCTTTCTGTAGCTCTCACCCGTGGGGTGAAACAATAAGTCCTCAGTTCACTGCTCACCTGTAGGAAACTCACAGGAGCAGACAAAGCGAAAAAACAACTTTCTTGGGGGAGGGGATGGACACCCTTCCTTAGGGATGTATTATGTACCTGTAGATTGCTTTCTAGGAGTCACAACTTGCCTCAGCAGAGTTGGCCTGAAGATCACTCTTCTCTCTTGGCTGGGCTCCTAGTCTTCAACTTTGTTGAATATTTTCTGGACTTTATCCTTCCCTCTGGATGAGAACTTCTGTCAGAGGCTGGTACCTGTCAGTCGTCTTGCTCCTCACTGAAGGGACATTTCTTAAACTGATAGAGGCCATCTACAGCAAATCCACAGCCAATATCATATTTAATGGAGTGAAGTTGAAATGATTTCCACTCAGATCAGGAACCAGACAAGTTTGCCATTGTCTCCACTGGGTTTTAACATTGTAAAGGAAGACTTAGCCATTGCAATTAGGCAAGAAAAGGTGATCAAAGGTATCCATATAGGGTCAGAAGAGATTAAAATTTCACTCTTTGCAAATGATATGATTATATATCTGGAAAACACCAGAGATTCTACTGCAAAACTGTTAGGAGTGATCATGGAATACAGCAGCATCTCAGGTTACAAAATCAACACTCATAAATTGGTAGCTTTTATATATACCAAAAGCAGCCAAGCTGAAAAACAATCAAGGACTCTATTCCGTTCACAGTAGCGCCAAAGAAGATGAAATATTTGGAAGTTTACCTAACAAAGGACATGAAAGATCTCTATAAAGAGAACTATAAAACTCTAAGAAAAGAAATATCTGAAGATGTTAACAAATGGAAAAACATACCATGCTCATGGCTGAGAAGAATCAACATTGTTAAAATGTCCATATTGCCCAAAGAAATATACAATTTTAACACAATCCCTATTAAAGCTCCACTGTCATACTTTAAACATCTCAAAAAAATAATACTTCGTTTTACTTAGAATCAGAAAAAACCTCCAATAGCCAAGACATTACTCAGAAATAAAAACAAAGCAGGAGGAATCATGCTACCAGACCTCAGACTACACTATAAATCAATAGTGATCATAGCAGCAGGATACTAGCACAAGACCAGAGAGGTAGATGTATGGAATAGAATAGAGAACCAAGACATGAACCCAGATACTTATCATTATTTGATCTTTGACAAGCCAATTAAAAACATTCGGGGGAAAAGGTTCCCTATTTAACAAATGGTGCTTCGTGAGCTGGCTGGCAACCTGTAGAAGACTGAAACTGGACCCACATCTTTCACCATTAACTAAGATAGACTTTCAGTGGATTAAAAGTTTTAACTTAAGACACAAAACTATACAAATACTAGAAGAAAGTGCAAGGAAAACACTTGACAAAATCGGCCTGGGCAAATATTTTATGAAGAGGATGAGTACTCCCTGGGCAATTGAAGCAACACCAAAAATACACTACTGGGACCTCATCAAACTAAAAAGCTTCTGCACAGCCAAGAACACAGTAAGTAAAGCAAACCGACAGCCCCCAGAATGGGAGAAGATATTTGCAGGTTATGTCTTTGACAAAGGTTTAATAACTAGAATCCGCAGAGAAGTCAAACGTATTAGCAAGAAAAGAACAAGGGATCCCCTCTCATGGTGGGCAAGGGACTTGAAGAGAAACTTCTCTGAAGAAGACAGGAGCATGGCCTACAGATATATAAAAAAATGCTCACCATCCTTAATCATCAGAGAAATGCAAATCAAAACTACTTTGAGATATCATGTAACTCCAGTAAGATTAGCCCATATCACAAAATCCCAAAACCAGAGATGCTGGCGTGGATGTGGAGAATAGGGAACACTTTTACACTTCTGGAGTGAATGAAAAATAATATGTTCCTTTTAAAAAGATGTTTGGAGAACACTTAGGGATCTAAAAATAGACCTGGCATTTGATCCTACAATTCCTCTACTAGGTATATATCCAGAAGACCAGCTATTTTGTTTTGTTGTTGCAGTTTGGCCGAGGCTGGGTTTGAACCCTCTACCCTCAGTATATGGGGCCGGTGTCCTACTCACTGAGCCACAGGCATTGCCCTATAAGCTCATTGTATTCCGAGTATTTGGCACATAGTAAGTGCTGAGAAAATATTTATTGAGTCATGCTAAATGATGCAAAACATAGCATCCTAATGCATTATGTAAAAAATATTAAAGATTTCCTCACACATTATTGGTGATCATCTAGTACATCCATTTTCCTTTCTTTCAATTTTTTGATACACCCACTTAAGAAATTAAATTTTGAGGTATCACAAGATACTCTTGGGAGTGAAGAAAATAAGGGAATTTGTCATTACTAAAAAATCAATTGAATGGGATGAAGTTACCTCCATGTATTATTGTTGCTCTTCCTCCAGCCCAAGGCTCTACATTCAGAGCTTATTGAAGTTTTCAAGCAATTATGCATTCTATATTTCCTGGGATGGCCAGAGGGTCAAATGAGTAGGGAGAAGCTGACTTTAAAAGTTTGGAAAGTTAAAAAAATGGAAAGTGAGTGAAAACTTCATGGTCTGGCCTACTCCCCAAGATTATGATTAAGTTACCAAGGCCTGTACAAGCTCCATATGATTTGAGGTGAGGCACATGAGACATCTAATACTTGCCCATTGAGCTGAGCAAAACATAAGAAATAAACTCTTTTATTACAATAATAAATATCAATTATTTATCTTTTCAACGATATTCTTTCCAGCAGAATCAATATACTGGGACTCAAGCGTTATGCTACACATAGTAACTGGAATCTGATTCTATCCTCATTTTGAATATGATTTGCCTTTCTAGGTCATTCCTTTACAAACGAGTACAAGTAGAATATCAGCTTGGCCCTTTTAAGCACAAGAAAATGCTTTTATTTCAAATATTCTTCATGTGCCCTCCCACAAAAGACACACACACCAAACAATAGTATTTGCTATAATCTGAAAACATCATGTACTTCCTCAGCTACTCTACCAAAATAAGTTAGTATCCTTCATTTGAATGTTTTCACGTCTCCTGATTTTTCTGCCTTCTCTTCTTTCAAGTTCCATATCAGACATCAATTCCTCTATGGCCACCTCTTTAAATTCCTTCAGTATCTTAGAGTTTTCCCACAATTTACACCTTCAAAGTATTTTTTGCATTTATGATATAGTATTTAATCATGTTTGTATTTTGAGATGCTCATTTTATTAAATTCCCTTCAAATTTTTGTGAAGAGTGAAGTAGCGATACGTTTGAAACACTTTTGCATTCCAATGGCAACTAGCACTGTGTGCTCCAAATAGTAGTTGTTTAATACATGTGGTTTGAATGTTATTCAACAGCCGTTGTTTAAATAATAAGGTAACATTCCCAATTTTATCAATTGTGACAAACAGGTTTCCTTTCCATCATATCATTATCTCTGTCCCTATATTCCTGCTATCCCTTTCCTTTCAATGTCTGTAACCTAACTGAGTCTCCTGTAAATGAAGCCAACATTTCTAAGAGAGGCATCTTACTGGTCCTCTTTACACAGTGGGCAGTGTGTGAGCTTTGTAATTTATTCATAAGAGAAGGATCTCCTACCAGTTGGACGTCATATTTATATTGTGTAGAATTCAGTACATTGTATTTTTATGTGAGACCTCTCTTAACTGCAAGGTTGAAAATGATGTGTTTATCACAGAGAACGTGGACATAAATGCTTACAAAGGGAAGCAAATAGATATTGAAAAGGAAGGAGAATGCTGCTGCTGTAATATTCTAGTATCAAAGTAATGGCAGGGGAGGCTCACCACGAGCGCCCATGCACTAGTGATGATTAATTTAATGATATTCATTTTAAATATAGATTAAGCATTACAATATAATTATCAGTGACATCAACAGTGTCACTGCCTTATGATTTCCAAGAAAAACCTTGTAAAAAATACAGTGGTGGATATGAGGAAATACTTTTAAAAAATTGAGGAAAAATTGATTAGCATTCCCAAGTCCAGGTTAAACAAAAATGGCTCTTACTCAGCTCTGAGATTCCTTTCTTATTTCTTAATTATTCAAGAGTCGAAAACAGTTAAGAACACCACTAGAAAAATCTATGCTTATCCCCAAACACATGCCAGTATGATTCTCTTTCCACATACCACGTGCCCAGACAGAACACACTCCTACAGCCCCATAGGGCACCTGAGAGAACATACCCCTACCCTACACAATGCCATGCCTGCAGTCCAGTGCTTCATCATGGATCCACTTGCCATAAGCTTCCACTCAATCCATGCCACAACTGGGAGGAGTGAAGGCCTGCAGCCCCAATACTCATAGGCAATGGGTCCATAGCACTGCCAAACAGCCACTGCCACAGCCAAGAGGAGGCCTAGGCAGCATGATCTCCTGCAGTGCTCACCTCCATAGACAGGGACTCACCCAGTACCCTGCCTGAGCTTCAAACAGAGGTCCGGGAACCAACTCAGTTTTCTACACAAAGATCCCCATCACTGGCAAGCCAAATACAACAGTACATCAAAAAGAAATTTTGCCATGATCTTGTGTGTTTCATGCCAGGTTTTCAAAGGTAATTCAACATTTACAAATAAATAAATGTTACTTACCACATAACAGAAGTCATGGTATCATCTTGATAGATATAGAATAAGAATAAGCATTTTTTTAAATTCAGCACTACTTCATCATAAAAACCCTCAACAAACTAGGCATAGGAACATACCTCAAAATTGTAAACGCTATATGCGATAAACCCACAGCCAACAGAATAGTGAATGGGGAAAAGTTGAAAGTATTCCTTTTAAGAACTGGGACAATAAAAGGGTTCCCACTGTCCCATTTCTATTCAATGTAAGCCCTAACCTGGGAAATCAGGCATGATAAATAAAGGGTATGTGTATCAGAAAGAGAAGGTCAAACTAGCCCTGTTTTGTGACAATATGATCACAGAGCTAGAAAACTCTAAAGAATAAAACAGAAGACTCTTAGAATTGATAAATGAATTCAGCAAAGTCTCAGGTTAAAAAAAAAATCAATGAACTTAATTCAGTAGCATTTCTGTGAATTTACAGCAATCATGTTGAGAGTGAAATCAAGGATTCAAAACCATTTACAAAAGCTACAAAATAAAATACTTAAGAATATACTTAACCAATGAAGTGAAAGATCTACAAGAACTAAAAAAAAAAAAAAAAAACCCTGATGATAGAAATCATAAATGACATAAATGAAAAAGTACCCCAAGCCCAAGGATCGGTAGAGTCAATATCATTAAAATGTCCATACTGCCAAAAGTGATTTATGAATTCAACACAATTCCCATCAAAATACCAATTTCTTATTTCATAGATCTACTTCCATCTAGGTTACTTTGTGATGTGTGCTAATCTTACTGGGGTTAGGTGATAGCTCATGGTGCTTCTGATTTGCATTTCTCTGATAATTAGGGATGATGGGCATTTTTTCATGTGTTTGTTGGCCATTTGTCTGTCTTCCTCAGAGAAGGTTCTATTCATGTTTCTTGCCCAGTGATAGATGGGACTGTCAGCTCTTCTTTTTGTTGATTAATTTGAGTTCTCTATAGATCCTAGTTTTCAAACCTTTGTCAGATTCATAATATGTAAATATATTTTCCCATTCTGGAGGTTGTCTATTTGCTTTGATTACTATGCTCTTAGATGTTCAGAAGCTTTTCAGGTTAATTAAGTCCCACTTATTTATTTTTTGTGGTTGTTGCAATGGCCACTGAAATCTTCATAAAATCTTTTCCCATGCCAATATCCTCAAGAGTATTTCTCACTCTTTCTTCTAGGATTCTTATCATTTCCTGCCTTAATTTAAAATTTTTATCCATCTTGAATCACCTCACAAAGTCCTAAAGTCACAGATACTGGTGTGGATGGGGAGAGAGGGGAACACTTTTATACTGTTGGTGAGAGTGCAAACTAATAAAGCTTCTTTGGAAACAAGTATGGAAAATCCTAAAAATTAGACCTCCTTTTTGACCCTGTAATCCCATTAGTAGGCATCTACCCAGAAGAAAAATAAGTCATTTTATCATAAATACCTTAAAAGTAGCTTATTTATTGTAGCTCAGTTTGCAGTCACCAAGATGTAAATGCCCATCAACTCAGGAGTGGATTAATGAACCTATGTTGTAAGTGTACCATGGAATACTATTCAGTCATAAAAAAGATTATAGCTTTATATCTTTTGTATAAACCTGGATTAGTTGAAACCCATTCTTCTTAGCAAAGTATCAGAAGAATGGGAAAGCAGTTATTCATTTTTTTTTTTATAGACAGAGTCTCACTGTCATCCTTGGTAGAGTGCCGAGGTGTTACAGCTCATGGCCAACTCCAGCTCTTGGACTTAGGTGATTCTCTTGCCTCAGCCTCCCAAGTAGCTGGGACTACAGGCGCCTGCCACAACGCCTGGCTATTTTTTTGCTGCGGTTTGGCTGGGGCTAGGCTTGATCCCACCACCCTCTGTATATGGGGCCGGCACCCTACTCACTGAGCTACAGGCACTGCCCCGAAAGCAGTTATTCAATGCCTTCAATACTAATATGAAGCCAGTAGATGATCTAATTCATGCCCACATAAGAGAAAAAAATCAATTCAATTCAAATTTGGGAGAGGGCAAAGGAGTGAGGGGGGAGATAAGAGGAGGAGAGTTTAAGGTGCTCCCACCTAATGGGTACAATGTAGGGGCATATGGCACATCTTTGGGTGTGGGACACAGCTATATGAGGGACTCTACCTAAAAAATTCAAACATTTTGACCTTGTTGTTTGTACCCTCACATTAACCCGAAATAAAAAAAAATGATACCACAGGAAACTTAGAATATCAGAAATGAAGAAACAATTGCAGAAATAGGAAAAAATATATAATTGTCTATTTAAAAAGTGAGATGATAATAAACACAACTTTAAAAATGGGAAAAATATGTCAACTGATATCTCACCTAAGAATGTGTACAAAAAGTATATAAATGCAGTACAAGTTCTATATTTGACCATTTCCCTACATTGTCCATCTCCTTTTGTTGACCTAATTTTCATAGACGAGACATGCACCACGTGTATCTATGAGTACAATAGATCTTGTTCCTTATTTTGATCACTTCTGTATGTTGACCAGCTTTTTATAGTACCTTGTATGGTCAAGTTACAAAGGTTCTAATGTATATGAAAAAGTCCCCAACATCACATATCATTAGGGAATTGAGAAATAAATTAGATAACACTACAACATATTATAATGGAAAAAATACAAGATATTGATGAGGAAAAGTGCTGATGGGGATGTGGAGCATCATAAAGTATAATTCTTAGTGATGGAAATGAAAAATGGCACGATCACTTTGGAAGACATTTTGGCAATATATGACAAATTATTCATGTTCTTACCACGCAATCCAGCAGTCATGCTTTTTAGTAGTTATTTAAATAAGTTGAACATTTTTCATTATTTTTTTCCTCACAACATTAACAAGCATTCTTGAACTTCTAAGCTTAAATGATCTTTGAATCTCAGCCTCCTTAGTTTCTTGTATTACAGGGCAATATCACAATTCCCAGTTAAATTGAAAACTCAGGCACACATCAAAAGATTATTTGCTATAAAAGTTTATGACAAATTTATTCATATAGGCCAAAACTTGAAAATAACTAAGGTGTTCTTCAGTAGGTGGAACACTAAAATAGTGGACTATCATTCAATACTAAAATTAGTGAGTTCTCAAGTCATGAAAACACATGGACCATGGACAGAGCATCCATAAATGCATATTCTTATGTGAAAAGAGCTGATATGTAAACTATGTATTCCATGTGATTTAATAACATGATAATCCTTAAAAAGGTAAAACTATGAAAACTATAAAATTCATGGTTGCTAGGCATTTGAAGCAGTGTAGGGGAAAGAATGGATGGAGAAAGGAAGGTTTTAGGAGAGTGAAACTATTTTCTATAATGGTTAATGTATTCTATTATACATTTTAAAAACTCCATAGCATTTAAAATATTCAGAGTGAACCTTCTTTCAGAATGGAGACTGGAAGGTAATAATTCTTATTTAAGCTCATTTATATATCACGTTGGTGAGAATATTTGATAGTGGGGGAGGCTGTGGACATGTTAGGGCAGGGACAATATAGGAGCTATCTGTAGTTTTTAATCAATTTTCTTGTGAATCTAAAACTACTCCAAATGGTATAATTTATTACAAAAATAAAGCCAAAAGTGGGTTCCTAGAGAGTATCAGTAAAGTGAATAGAGCTACATTCACCCTGGAAAAAAATAGTAAAGACATAAATTACCAAATTCAAGAATGAGAGAAGTGACATCAGAAGAGACTCCATAAATGTTGAAAGGATAATAAAAGGGTAGTGTGTTCAATTTTATGTGAATAATTTTAACAAATTAGAGAAAATATACCAATTCTTTGGAAGGCACAAACTACCAAATCTCATATAAATAAACGTAGATAACCCCAAAAGCACTATATTTTGACATAAGTTGATTTTAAAATCCTACAAATAAAGCTTCTTAATTGTATGGCTTCCTTGGTGAATTCTACCAGCCATTTAAGACATACCTTATAGCAATTCTACAGAAACTATTCTATAGAAATTGAAAAAGATACTGTATAGGTTGCCAAGGCTGACATAACAAAGTGGCACAAACTGGGTGGCTTGAAGAATAAAAAATTATTTTCTCACACTATGGTAACCAAGGTAAAATTCCAAGACCAGTGTGTTGGATGGTTTTGTTTCTTCTTATGCCTCTCTCCTTGGTTTGCAGATTGCCCCCTCTTGTCATGTGTTCAGATAATCTTTCCTCAGTCTCTTTGTCTGTGTTCTAGTCTCTTCTTATAAAGACACAAGACATAATTGAGTAAGGCCCAAACTAGCTGACTCTTTTTAACTTATTTATTTTTCAAAATATAAATTTTGGGGGGACATAACTCAACCCATAATAGAAGGAGTATTTCCAGTATTTCCATACTCATTCTATGAGGCCACACAAAGACATTATAAAAAGAAAAAATACATAAAGTAAAATAAAACCCTTATATACAGAGAAGATGTTTGGCAAAATCCTAAATCTATTTCATTCCTTTTACATACTATAAATAGAAGGGGACTGCATCCATCTGATAAAGGGTAACTTTGAAAAAGCTAAAGGTAACATTATACTTAATATTGACAAGCATTGCTTTTACTCCAATATTTGAAACAATGTAGGATGTCTGTTCTCACCACTTCCATTCAACTTTGTACTGGTTCCACAAGCAGCTGAAGTAAAGCTGAAAAAAAGAATAAAAATAAGCAGATTGGAAATAATGGGGTAAAACTTTATTTATTTACACATTATCTGATATTAAATACAAAGTTAAAAGAGATCTACAAAAAAATCACAAAAGTAAATCATTTATTTATTTATCAAGTTTGTAGAACACAAGAACAATACAAAAAAATCAATTCTACTTCTATATATACCACTAATAAATGATCTATTATTGACATTAAAATCAATATCATTGCCATATTGGTGGATGGTTATAGACTAGAGACACTAGCTTTCAGATGTCTGTGAATAAAGGAGAAAAAAAAAAGGAAAAAGGAAAAGTCCTAACAAGCAATCATAGAACAGGTGTATTTCTGAGGGAAAAGTGACAGAGACTACAAGAGATTCTGTAGAAAGAATTCGCAGAGCAGAACAAGAGTAAGATTGACAAGGGACAAACCTGGTGAGACTAGTAGCAGAGTAAGAAGTGCAGGTGGAACTGTTTTCTTCTTCCCCTGCATCTCTGACAGCCAGAGGACACTCAGCTGCTGGAGAGAATTTCTGCACACATAAGCCCAGAGGATTCTGCCACCAGTGAACTAGGAAATGCTGTAGACAGGGCACCAGGCTCTCCTCGCGGAGAGCACTTCCCACCCCTACAGACCCAAACTAGGACAGCAGGCACCATATTGCTCCTCCACCCATCATGCATGCAATTTTGTTCTTCCCAGGGAGTTTTCAACTCCTCGGGTTATTCCCTGCTCATTTACACAGATATTCACAACTCTAGCCATGACTGCAGGATCCACAGTGGATTCAGCTGGTCCCAGATGATTTCTGTGACTCTGCGGCCTGGACATTAAGGGCAGATCCCCTCTTGACCAGTCTTCAAACACTTTCCCATACAGACTCTTCTCTGCCTGCCCTCTACCCCCACTCTAACCCCCACCTCAGCAGCCACAATACTTAAGTTTCCACAGAATGTGAAACTAAAACCTTTCCTCTATGGGTCCTGCAGCATATGGTGGCATCCTCAGACTTTGACTCCGTCTTACTGGCTCTCCCTGGTGCTGCCTGCCTGGAGTTCCCATTGGAGCCAGACATACCTTGAAGCAGTAAGACATTGAAATTGCCTGGAAACCCTGTGTGCCACTCAAGACAAGTATGCCTCTCCCTGGAATAGTCTGATATTGACCTACTTCACCCTATTCACCCACTCAGGGCTACACATGAACCATATTTTCTGGGCCTAAGAACGTTCATATCAGCCAAGTATCCCACCTAAGCTGCCACTTCCAAGGCAGAGACATACCCCAAACAAGACTGCGTTCCTAAACAAGGAAAGTTTTAAAATTCACTTCTGTTCATAGGCCCCTGATGCCACACGGTTGTGACATATTTTGGAAGTACATTCCATATCCTCAAACCCTCCTGCCCACAGAGTAGGAAAATTTGCCTATAACCTCCTAGAACAGAAAGCCCAAAGGGGCTACTCACTTCCACTTCACCAGAGGCTTTATCTCCCTTCTTTTCTTATCTATCAGTAAAATATATCCTTTCCTTCATTTATGGTGTTCCCTTGATTCATTCTTTGAATACTTAGACCAAGGACCCAGCAGAGAGACAGATTTCAGTTCCACTTGGTCTAAGAGAGCCTATGTGGGCAGAGTATAGTGTGGATACTAGCTGTAACGTACTCACAGGCCCCCTTTCCCTGGTAGGATGGCTGCATTATAAACTCAGGCGGGGATCCCTAACTGAGAATCTCCTGGCCCATAGCAAAGACACAGGGGAGGAACGCTGCTGGCCTGAGATTCAGCCTTCCAGATGTTTCTAGAGCAGAGGGTCAGGAGAAGAGTGTAGCCCACTGAGGGTTTCCACACTGTGATTCTCTGATGGACCTGTCTCTATAAACAGACTCTCTGGCTGGGTAGGGTGACTTCAGCCAGAAACCAGAAGCAGACCTCTGACTCCCACCACAACAGTTAGCTGGTCAGTTTCTGTGGATTCTGAGGGAAAACTCACCCAACCCAATCCCTCCCAGCTTCAGGGATTCTCAACCCTTCCCCATCCACCTCAGCTGGGGTAGGGCTTAAGGACTCTTCTGGAACCTCTAGGGCTCCAACCACCACCTGGGGCATTCGGGTGCTTTTGCTTGTGCACCAAGGGATGGAAGCCAGTTCAGGAACCCCCCCCAAAACAAACAAACAAACAAACAAACAAACAACAACAACAACAACAACAAACACTGCAGCTTGCTCCTTCCCACAGATGCCACCTACTGACATGGAGACTCAGGCAACATAGCCACAAACTATCTTGGCAGTGCCACCATTTGGGTGCTGGTGGAAATCAAGAACCCCTCTGTTCCCTCCTAAAGTTTGGTGCACTCTTAGTACTCCACCTAAGGGACCAGAGACTACCATAGACACAAATGAACATCTGGGCAGCTGGCTCAATCACACAGTCATCAATCAACAACTAGGAGAACAATGATACAGCCCTTCAAAGACTCTTCCAACTCAAGAAAACAAGGTGTGGCTGATTAACACTCACATTACTGCTCTCCACCACTGAGAGTATACTGAGGAACCTAACTCAAAACACTCTATCTGGAAAAGGTGAAGACAGCAGGTTAGAGGCAACCCGAGGGGTTCACTAAACCTGCTAGAGCAATTCATAGGCAACTCAGGACCAGTACTCTTCTACCTGACAGTCAGGCACAAATGTTTAGAGTTTCAGAGACAAGCCCCAAAGTGAACCACAACACCTTTGGCACTTGATACAGAGGGTAGATGACATGAAACCAGTGGAAAAATTCATGAAGTATGAAAAATCAAAGAAAATACTAACTCCTTACCAATGGATACCAGCCTAAATGAAAAAGTTAAAATTGCAGATAAATGGCAGCACCTGTGGGTCAAGAAGTAGGGTGCTGGCCCCATATGCCAGAGGTGGCAGTTCAAACCCAGCTCTGGCCAAAAACTGCAAAAAAAAAAAAAAAAGGCAGATAAAGAATTTTAAACATGGGTTATAATTATGCTCATGGAAATACAAGGTAAAATGAAATCCAATACAAGGAAGCAGCAAAGAGAGTGCAGGACATAGCAAAACAAAAATTGAAGTATTAAAGAAAAAACAAATAGAACCTCTAGAAATGAAATATCCACTCAAGAAATTACAAAGCAGAGTGAAAAACTTAAGAGTATGCTTGGTCAGGCAGAGGAAATAATCTCAGAACTTGAAGATGCAAGCAACTCGAAGAAAAAGAGCAAAGAAACATGAAGAATGTACAAAGCCTACAAGACGTGTGGGACTAAGTAAAGAGGCCAAATATAAGATTCAGAAGTATTCTCTTACACACTGTTGGTGGGACTGCAAACTATTTTAGCCTCTATGGAAGTTGCATGAAAATGCCGCAAAGAACCTAAAGTAGACCTACTATTTCATCCAGCAATTTCACTGCTCAGTATATAACTAGAGGAATAAAGGTCATTTTATAAAAAGGACACTTTGTCTATAGCAGCACAGTTCACAATTGCAAAAATGTAGAAACAACCCAAGTGTTCAGCAATACGTGAATGGATTAATAAAATGTGCTATATGCATACCAAGGAGTAGCAGCTATAAAAACTGGTGAACTTTTGTGACCACCTGGATGGAACTAAAAACCATTCTTCTAAGTGCAACATCATAAGACAGAAAACAAACATATGTATGTACTCAGTAACAATTTGGAACAAATTGATCAACACTTAAATGTCAATATGGAAATAAATCTCAATGAAAATCAAGTTGAGGGAGGGAGTAGAAAGGGATAGATAAATTTACAACTATAGTGTACAGTGTCTGCTATATGGGTTAAGGGCACACTTATAACTTAGACTAAATCTGTGCAAAAAATAAAATATGTAAACAAAATATTGCACCACCCCAATATTCTAAAATAAAAAATCAATATTATTTGAAGTAGCATAAAAATATGAAAAACAGGAGGGATTTGACAGGCTGAAGAAAGATTGCTGCGCTGCTAGTAAAGCATCTTTCTTCAGCCTGTCAAATCTCTCAAGGTGTAGCCTCCTGCCAAAGCTCTCCTTCTCCTCTGATTGGTCTTCCCATGAGCCTTCAGCCAATGGGGATGACGTGTACAGACAGACGTAGGCCCGAAGTCTCCAGGGAGGAGGAAGGACGTCAGGCCCTGTGACGCTCAGAGTGCGAGGACCGCTGCGTGAGGTGTGTGGAGAGGGCTGCGTTGCCTCAGGTTCTTGCTGTGTCAATCGCCCATTGCTCGTGGGTGCCAGAGCCGGTGGCAGTACAGGGACGCCAGGGGGTTCCTGCAAAGCTCCTGCAGCTAGAGATGGTTGTGCGGGCGAGTACTGACTTCCAGGTCAGTACTGACTTCCGGGTTCCCCACGCTCCATTCCCATAAACCTTCACGCACAAAGGCTTTTCTTCAAAGGAGTTGGGCCGGGGAAACCTGGGACCCTCGGGGCACCAGCTTTGCACGGGCCTTCCCTGAAGCCGTGTTTTCTCCACCAACTGTGATTCCCTTGTTCTGGACTGGGAGGGGAACCTGCTCAGGTCGTTGGTCTCCCTGCGCTGCTTTGCTTAACCTCACGGCGCAAGGCAGGACATTGGGAGGCAGCAAGGCAGGCTGGGCAAAGAACTCAAGCACACAGAGGACAACAGGAACATACCCTACTGCAGGGTTATTCTAGTTTTGAGGTGAACTATTTTGACCTTCAGTGCCACCTGACAGAAAACTGCATACCAGGAAGGGAACACAGCTGTACAGGATCTGATCTGTGAAACCTAGAAGGTTTGCTAAGAGACTACAAACATGTACTCTCCTGCCAGTCCCAAAATCCTATATAGGAGCCCACGGTTCTTCCGGTTAGCTTTTCTTCAGCTTCATCACCAGCAGCAGAGTGGTATGTTCTGTGATGTCATTCTGCAGGCAGAAGGTGAAGCAGTCCCAGCTCACTGCTGCATCCTGTCAGCCTGTAGCCCCTTCTTCACAGAGCGCCTAGAACGGGAGAGGTCTGCTCAAGGTCAGAAGGTGGTTCTGGAGCTGGGGGATCTGAAGATCAGGACACTTAGGAAGTTGGTGGACTTCCTGTATACCTCAGAGCTGGAAGTATCTCAAGAGGAAGCCCAAGATGTGCTTTCTGCTGCCCGTCAGCTCCGTGTATCTCAGCTAGAATCCCTTCAGCTTGAGGGTAGAAAGTTGGTGAAGGCTTCTCAGGGCCGAAGATTAAACCGAGAGTGCCTACGACTACCAGCTGCTGCACCAGTCGCTGCCAGAAAGGTGGTACCCAACCGCCGACCTCAAACTCCACTGCCTACTGCCCAGACTCCCTGTCCTCTTGGGGCAGGGAAATTGAAGTCATTAGGCAAGGAGGAGGGTTTTCAGGGGAAAACCAACCGAGGGAAGGCAGAGAACTTGTCTGGCACTCTTCTGCTCAAGAGGAAGGCCAGAGTCTGCCCAACCCCACAAGAAAAAAGCTCTTTACCGTCAAACCACAGTCAGGGGCCAGAAAAGAATAAGAATGACCCTGCTGTTGGTCCTACAGCACTTTCTCGACCCAGCTTGTACCCCTCTGTGCATGGGCGACTATCACCCAGAAAGTTCAGGCTGAATCGCTCAATGGTATCTCCTGATATCTGCACATCAAATCCTTTCAGCATGCTAGGCAGACCCAGTTCAGTGCCTGTAGCCCTTGGCCGGCGTCTGTGGAGGCAAAAGAGTATAAATAAAGAAGCACCAGAGGATAAGCAGAAACCAGGAAGAGTTAGTCTTCTACAGAGCACTCCAAGCCCATGTGGTCTTGGGAAGACAAGTGGGAATAAGAAGAGAATCCCTGAAGACAGCGCCCCTAACTCAAGCTCTGCAGAGGAGGGGCAGGTCGGGAGAGTGAAGCTTCGCAAGATTGTCAAAGAGACCTCTTGGGAGATGGCACAAGAGCCTCCCCTCAAAAACTCTCAGGATAGCCTCCAGATCCCAGAACCTGGAGGAGACTTAGCAGAGCCTCAGCCTTCTTCTGTTAAAGAATTTGAGTCTGGACATCCAGAGCTGGTAAGGAAGGGACCTGTGTTGGATAGAGACTGCAAGCAGCCCTATGCCTTTGACACAACCCTGCTGAGGCAGCCCTGTGTAGCTGAGGAGTACCGAATCACAAGTGCTGCTGCCACCAGTGAGCTGGAAGTGATCTTGGACATCATGTCCTGTGACTCAGACACTGAATCACCTGTGGTGTCTCTGCAGAGTCCTGAAGCTGAGGACTGCAGAACCCCTAGTGACCGCCTGAAAGAAACAGGAAAGTACTGGCTTGAAGAAGAAGAATGGTGTTTGCCAGACTTAGAGTTCCAGCCCAGGGAGCTCACAGGTTTGGAAAAGGAACCTGCTGATGAGAACAAAAAGCCAACTGAGCCCCTTAGCTCCCTTGCCATGCCCTGTGAGATGAATGAAGGAGAGGTGCTTTCAGTGGCTGGCTCTTGGATTCCAGACCTTGAAATCACCAGCTCCCAGACACTAGATGGTCAGGGAGACAAACTTCTCCACATTGACTCCCTTAACACTCTGCAAGGGTCTTATGAGGACCTCTCACCTCCCTGCTCAAACCTGGCAGATACTGATCTGGAAGTGTCCCTAACTACGGAGGCAGACAAGGAGGTATTTGGTAACTCTGGGCTACCGAGCCCACTTCTTGAAAGCTCTGAAGAGGAAGAGGTTGATGTGGAGGGCTGGACAACAGAGGAGGAACTAGTGCCCACTAGTATACCCTCTGTCTGGCCCGACCCTTCCTCAGAGTCAGAAACAGAGATAGATATACTAACATAGTGGAGGGGGTTAGGGGCCCTGAGTAGGTGGGAAGTGTTGGCTAACAAAAGACTTATTGCCAGAGAAGCTAGCATATACTCTCTCCTTTTAGCACAAGAGGCAGGCATACCCTAGGCCAGTGGTTCTCAACCTGTGAGTCTCAACCCCTTTGGGGATAGAACGATCCTTTCATAGGGATCGCCTAAATACATTCTACATATCAGATATTTACATTATGATTCATAACGGTAGCAAAATTACAGTTATGAAGTAGGAACGAAACTAATTTTATGGTTGGGAGTCACCACAACATGAGGAATTGTATTAAAGGGTCGTGACATTGGGAAGGTTGAGAACCACTTCCCTAGGCTATTTGTAGGTTCCTTCCTCCCCTCCCCCGGCCTTGGAAGCCAGGTAGAAGTTAAGAAGTACCCTGAATAGAGGAACATTATGAACTTGAACCATTTTATTTCTTTGTAATCTATTTTCTGTTTAGTGACAAGTGAAACGATAAACTGTATGGTACCCCCCCCAAATATGAAAAACCTAGTGATGTGTATGGCCACATATGTTGTATGTATACTGAAAAGAGAAACCATACCTGAGATAAAGTTGACCTAATTGAATGTAGATATACACTTTATCCATGCATTAGAATACTAATTACTGCTAGCATTATCAATTCTTTTCCAAGTGCATCTATAGATTAAATGCAATCACAATCAGTACTGTGACGGGCATATTATTGTAGAAATTAATGCAATGATTCTAAAATTCATATGGCAAGTGAAATAAATTAGAATCACCAAACAATAGAACAAAACATGAGTAATTAACAATACCTGATTTTAAGACATTAAAAGCAGCTGTAAGCTGGATAGGGTTATAGTTGCATTAAGACAGAAAATAGAACAACAGACAGAATAGAGTATCTAGAAATAGTCCCATATACATATTTGTAACTGCTTTCAATTGAAGTACAAAGACAGTTCAGCAGAGGACAGTCTTTTCAAAGAGTGGTGAAGGAGAAATTAGATTTCTATATGCAAAAATAGTAAACTTCTGTCTAAATTTCAAGCAATATACAAATATTAACACAGACAAGAGGCCTAAATAAATATAAAGCCTAGAAATACAAAATTTCAGGAGTGAAGGATAAGAAGAACATGTTTTTAACGTGAGGTATGAAGAATTATACCTCATCAAAATGATATCTGCTCTTTTGCTGTAACTTCTAATAGAGTGGAAAGAGACTCCAAAGACTCATAGAAATATTTTCTATTCATTTGCATGGTAATTGACTTGTACCCATCATTTAAAACCAAATAAAATTAAAAATAGGTAAAATACTATACAAATGGCATAAGGATGGCAAAAGAGCACAATGTGAACGTGTTCAATGTCACTCATACACGCAGAATGGCTAAAAATAAAAAAGACTGGCCATGCTCATGTTTGCAAAGATGTGGAGAACTGTAAACACCCATATACATATACTATCAATGAGTAGACCGAATTTCAGCATAAATACATTGAGTGAAAGAAAGGAGATAAAAAAAAAATTTCATTGATTCCATTCACACAAAACTCTAGAAAATGTGAAATAATTGACAGTGACAAAAATCAGAGAGTGATTGGAGAAAAGGGCATCTGGAAAGGAGGTTTCCAAAGGGGCATGAGGAAACCTTTTGGGGTGAGGATTGTGTTCATTATCTTGATTACAATATGATTTTATATGTTATATATAGTCAAAAGTTATCAAATTGTATACTTTATGTGTGTGATATTTATTATATGTTAATTATAAATTCATAAGTCTCTTAACATTTCATTAAATATTATTACAGTTGATTGTTGATTTATTTCCAAAGTACCTAGAAAAGAGGTCGGCTACCAGTATTGTGTTTTAGTGATCTGTAGTTTTAGTTGAGATTAATAATGAAAAGAACTACTGTAGGTATACATGTATTTTTGGAGGCTTGTTATATGCTAACTTTATTATTTTTTTATTTTTTTGAGACAGAGCCTCAAGCTGTCACCCTGGGTAGAGTGCTGTGGCATCACAGCTCACAGCAACCTCCAACTCCTGGGCTCAAGTTAGTCTCCTGCCTCAGCCTCCCAAGTAGCTGGGATCACAGGTGCCTACCACGATGCCTGGCCATTTTTTGGTTGCAGCCATCATTGTTGTTTGGCGGGCCCAGGCTGGATTCGAACCTGCCACCTTAGGTGTATGTGGCTGGTGCCTTAGCCACTTGATCCACAGGCACCGAGCCATATGCTAACTTTATATCACAGGGCACAATAAACTGTAGCCTTTAAAAATGGTGTACTCAATATATATACTAAATGAAACTTGAAAAATGGTTTTAAATTTTTCCAAATTTTTATGGTCACAGACACAAAACAGTGTCATGTTTATTATGTGACTCAAGGCAGCTTTTCCTTTTGTTCCTCAAACATAATATCCAATTTTTATAAAGGTGATGTACACTAGTCTTTTAGGTTCTAATCAGTGCAATTAAGACAGCCTAAATTGCAATACTCTGATCCATGGTTTACTGCTGTTCCATTGAATGAGGCTGTTTGGAGATAAAGACTTGCTTCCAAATGCCCGACCTGCAACACAGAAAATGAAGGGTTTCCATATTTACCAATAGAAAGCAGCCTTTTGGGGCCTAAATTAGCAATGATTTAATCTTTGTTCCATCACAGCTAGCAGTCAGCAGGTGCTCAAATCATCTCTCTTGGAAATAAGCTTTCTCCCTTTTATTCATTTCATTCAAATCAACAGACTTGGTTGGCAATATGAAGAGAACTACACTAAGCACCTTAACCTCAAGAAAGTCATAAAAACAAATTAAGTGCCACCCAAGAGGGCTGGTACATGGACGTGAAAGCATATACTTGGAAGGTTCAAAAAAAAAAAAGGTGTGGCAGAAACAGTGGCTAAAAGAGCCATGCAACTTTGTCCTCTTTTTTGAAAGTGATTAACTATAATTTCTTACTGTTTAAGACTTATTTTCATTGACAACTGTAATAATAAGTATAAAGAAGGTGGTTCAGGAACCCTGAAGGGAAAGCAAGAATACTTTTGATGGTGCTGGTTATGGTTAGTGCTGCAGTTCTTAAAAAAATGACATTTTGGTCTTTATTTTGGCAGATGGGTAGATTTCAGCAAGTATATATGGGAATAAATCCAAGATTCTGTGTAGTTAAGATTGAAAGGAAATTGATAATAAGGTAAGGGTGTGTGTATGCATTAATGTGTACATTTTATTCTCTCTCAAAGAATGAGTGGTTATCATTTTGCCTTCAGGAATTTGAAAATCTCCTTTTAAAATGTTTGTTGTGTTTCATATGTGGAAGGGTTGAGTGAGAGAGAATCTTCATTATTTAGCCTGAAGATTTATATGTGCATAATTCCCATCACCTGGATTACTTGTCCCTTTTATGATTCTCTTTGTCTTACATATATGAATATAACATAACTATAAAATACAGATATAAATTATAATGGTTTGTAATCATGATATAATAAACTTCTCCTTCATATACTATGTCAGGCAAAGTTTATCATAATGACTATATTCAATAAGGCATGGTATTCACATGTGTACAGATTGGTGTATTTATCTCAGCCACCTTATTAAAATTCTATAGTATCAACACACATGATTACATATTTTAGAATGTGCACTTGAAGAAATGAGTGGGACATGCCTGAACTGTGATTTCATTAATTTTTAACTATAAGGCTGAATTTTGATTAATGTTCAGATGTCCTTGAATTCACATGTTAGTCGATGACAGAATCTGACTTTGGAGGTCAAGTAAGCTTTCCAAAAAGTAATGCTTTGCCCAGTAGAGACCACCTGAATAATAGTTTTTCTCAATTATTGAGCTTATACTTAATTTAGGAATATGGGACTTCATTTTTAATTTAAAAATATGTAGTTAATAAATATAAATTGTATATATTGAAGGTATATGACATGATGATTTGAAAAATTCATACAGTGTGTACTGAGTACCATAGTCAAATTAATATATCCATCACCATTCATAGTTATTATTTGTGGATTTTGTATGTGTCTATGTGATGAGGACACTTGAAATTTGCTCTCTTATCAGATTTCAAGTAAATAATACAGTATTATTAACTATATTCTCCATGCTGTATGTTAGATACACACAACCTATTCATTTTATAACTGAAAGTTTGAATCCTTTGAGGTACACCTTTTTACCTCCCCATTTTTCCCACTGTCTGGCAACCACCATTCTACTGTTGGCATCTATGAGTGCTCTTTTTTATTTTTTATTTTTTATTTTTTTGAGACAGAGCCTCAAGCTGTCCCCCTGGGTAGAGTGCTGGCGGCATCACAGCTCATAGCAACCTCCAACTCCTGGGCTCAAGCGAGTCTCCTGCCTCCGCCTCCCAAGTAGCTGGGACCACAGGCGCCCGCCACAACGCCCAGCCATTTTTTGTTTCCAGCCGTAATTGTTGTTTGGTGGGCCTGGGCTGGATTCAAACCTGCCAGCTCAGGTGCATGTGGCTGGCGCCTTAGCCTCTTGAGCCACAGGCACTGAGCCGAGCACTCTTTTTTAGATTCCACATACAAGTGAGATCGTACTGTATTTGTCTTTCTGTATCTGGCTTATTTCACTTAACATAATATTCTTCCAGTCTTATCAGTCCTATCTAAAATGGCAAGATTTTTCTTGCCATTTTTTACCAAGTTTTCTTACCATTTTCACCAAGTTTTTATTGGTGGATAGTATTTTGTTCTGTGCATGTGTGTGTATCTAACCATTATTTTTCTATTCATCTGCTCATGAACACTCAGCTTCTTTTTATAACTTGACTGTCATTAGCAATGCTACAATAAACAAAGGTATACAGATAGATATTTGAGTTACTGATTTAGTTTCCTCTGGATACATACCTAGAAGTACGATTTATAGATCAAAGAATAGTTCTGTTTTAAATTGTTTGGGGGACTTTCATATTGTTTTCCATAGTGACAGCGGAGTGCAAGCATTCCCTTTCCTTCACAACCTTGCCAACACTTACTACCTCTTGTCTTCTTGATAACAGCCATTATAACATACGTGAGGTGTTATTTCTCCATTTTCTTTTGATTAACAGAAGGGTATATACGAATGGGCTTTGAACTTCTTTTGAAGGTGATTTGATTAATGATCTTTTGAGATTTTTTACTACACACTTGGGATCCTCTCATGGTGCACTGGCATGCCCTGGCACACCGGTTGAAAATCGCAGCTCTATACAGTGAGAAAATATTTCCGTTTTTCATATGCCATGCATTCTCCAGCATTTTGTTATAGCAGTCAAAACAAAACAAGACGGTTGGAAATAAGAATATTTCCCTTTTTCAGCCTCTAAGTTGAAAGCAGGGTAGGAATGAGGGCACTAGAAATGGACATTGCATCAGGTAGCCTGCAGTACCATACCTGAGTGAATGAATGAACCATTCGATTGATCCATCAGTTGATCAAAGAGAGAGTTGCCACTGAACAAATCTAGCATAGAAAGGCATTGTGTCATGCCTGCTGAAGGTTTGCTGCCAGCTTTCCCTCAGGATCCCCACTGGGCACCCCAAGATGGAGGAAGAGCTCAGGACAGCTCTTCGAGAGACAGCAAGGGTCTGTCTCTTCTCTGGTCCCTGCCCCCCATCCTATCCATACAAGATTGATAATGAACTAATACTTTATTTTCACAAGTGTAATTTTCATATTTAATGAGTGTGACTCAAAAACTATTACATTAATTAGTCAAATCCCACAAACCATTAATGGTGCCTATGGTAATTAACATTTATTCAATAAAAAAATTGCAAATATAGTTAATGTTAATCCAATCATTATAGTATTCACTTTGATGTGAAAGATCTAAATATACCAGTTTAAAAAAAAAAACAACAGAGACTGTCAGAGTTCATACAAAAACAGGATCCAGGTATATGTTGTATAAGAAAACCACTTTAAGTATAATTACATTAAAATTAAAGGAGTGAAAGAAGTTCTACTATAATCAGAAGAAGGCTGGAATAGCTATATTAATTTCAGACAAAGCAGAATTCACAGCAGATAAAAGTGTTGTGGATAAAAGGGGCATTACATAATGACGATGGTGTCAATTCTCTAAGAAGTGTTAACAAAATGTGAAGATATAACCCTAAGGAGACATAATGATCCTTAACATGCACACACCTAAAAAATAGGATATCAAAATGGGTGAGGCAAAAACTGATAGAACTATAAGGAAAAGTAGACATATTCCCACCATGCTAGTTAGGGACTTCAACAGTGCTCTATCAGTACTTGTCAGATCCAGCAGGCAGAGAAAGGGTAAAGATATAGGGGAAGTGAACAAAGCTGAAGTAGACCTAACTGACGTAGATATAACTCTTCATCCTGCAAGTGCAGAATATGCTGCCTTCTCAAGCACACATGGAACATTCAGAACGATAGACTCTGCTCTGGGATGTAAAAATTACCTTAACAAATTCAAAAGAATAGAAAGCATACAAAGCCTGTTTTCAGACAAAAAATAAAATTAAGCTAGATATCAATAACAAGGTAATAGCTGGAGACTCATGAAATAGTTACTTTTCTGTTTGTAGTAAATCTAGCCGCATGTGTGTCAATTTTTTTTATCTTTTCAAAGAACTAACTTTTGTTTCACTGATCTTTTCATCAGTCCTTATGTTTTTTCTCAATTTTGTTTTAGCTATTCCTCTAATTTTAGTTATTTATTTTCTTCTGCTAGTTTTGGAAGAGGATTGCTATTCTTTTTCCAGCTCCTTCAGATGTTTCATTACTTGTTGATCTGAATGAGGGTATGCAACGGAACAAATTTCCCCTGTTAGGACTGTGGACACTCTTTGCAATATCCCATGGATTTTGATAACTTGGGGTTTATTGTCATTTTGTTCAAGAAATCTAATAATGTTCTTCTTTATCTCCTCCTTGACCCAAATGTCATTCAGCATAGGGTTTAGTTTCCATGACTTTGTACGAGAATGGAGGTTTTTGTTGGCGTTGAGTTCTACCTCTGTTCCCTTATGGTTTTATGTTTCTACAATAGGGGAGGAAACAGGTTTTCAACACATGGCACAGAAATAACTAAATATCTACATGAAAATAATTATTATTGATTAGTACCTCATATAATATTTATAAACTCAACCTGCATCAAAGAACAAAATGTAGGAGCTAATACTTGAACTTAACATATGCATAATTTTTTGTGACCATGGATTAGACTATAGTTTATTAGATATGACATCAAAATCACAAGAACAAATTGATACATACAGTTTTTTAAAATTGAGAACTTTCATACTTTAAAGGAAATAAGAAAAGTGAAAATATAACCCACAGAAATGTGAAAAATATTTTCAAATTATATCTGATAAATTTACTATGCAGACTATATAAAATATTTGTATGACTCAATAGTAAAAAGACAACCCATTTTAAAAATAGGCATATAATTTCAATAGTTTCTCTACATAATATGTAAAAATGGCTACTAAGCACATGAAAAGATGCTCAATTATATTGTTATTAGGGAAATGCAACCCACAATGGCAATGAGATACCACCTCACAATCCCTAGGCTGGCTATGAATAAAAATAAATAACAATAATAGGAAAGAACAAGTATTGATTAAAATGTTGAACTCTTCAAGAATTTTTCATGAGAAAGAAAATAGTGCCGGTTCTGTGGAAAAATGGTTTGGCAATTCCTCAAAATGTTTAACCTAAAGTTATTGTAGGACATATAAATTCCACTCCTAAGCATATATACAAGAGAATTGTAAACAGTGTTTATGCAAAACCTTTTATCAGGGTGGCACCTGTGGCTCAGTGAGTAGGGTGCCAGCCCCATATACCGTGGATACCAGGTTCAAACCCAGCTTCAGCCAAACTAAAACAACAACAAAATAGCCCGGCATTGTGGTGGGCACCTGTAGTCCCAGCTACTTGGGAGGCTGAGGCAAGAGAATCACTTAAGCCCAGGAGTTGGAGGTTGCTGTGAGCTGTGACATCACAGCACTCTACAGAGGGCTATACGTGAAACTCTGTCTCGACAAAAAAAAAATAATAATAATAATAAATAAATGAAAAAAAAACTTTTTAAACATTGTTTATAGCAACACTATACATAATCAACAACAGTAGATCCAACTCATGAAGAGATGAACAAAAGATGATCTATGCAAACATTGGAATATTACCCAGGGATAACAAGGAAAGAAGTCCTGAAATAAGCTGCACCAAGAATGAACCTTGAAAATGTTACAGAAGCTATATTAAAAAAGCCATCTACATTTCCACTTATGTAATATGGCTCCAACAAGCAAATCCATAAAGGTAGAGTCAATTAATGGTGCCTATGGGATAAGAAGAGATACAGGGTTTTTTTGTTATTGGTAGAAATGTGCTAAAAGATAGGGATGACAATTGGACAAAACTGAGACTATAATGAAAAATCACTGAACTGTACACTTAATGATTTAATTGATGATGTCTGTATTACATGAATTGTCTATTGATGAGAAAAAAATGAAAACATTAGGTAACTTAGAAGTACAAGCTAATCATTTAATGGTCCTCTTTGTGTTAATATGTGATATATAGCATTGATTATGTCAAAGTTTGGATATTTTCCACATAGTTTAAAAAATATTTTATATTAAAACTATAATATAATATATTATATATAATATAATTAAAATTATATTATAATTTAATTATATTAAATTATATGAATTGTGTGTAGAATCATTGATATGCCTCCATTGACTACAGGACATTTTCTTATATGACTGCTATAATTTACTAATTTTTCTGCTATAGACAACATGACAGCACTGTTAGATTCTTTGTTCTTCCTCAAGGCCAAGGATAATAGCTTTAATCTTCTCAAAAGCCTTTATTAACTCTTCAGTACTTACAAAATAAGTGCACTTCACCCTCACATTCAAGGCCTTCACAATGTGAGTTAGATTAAAGATTTAACCTTATCTATCTTTATTACCACCCTGCAGTGATTAGCACTGAGGAATCCATAGGAAAAAAAATATTTAAATAAAATTGGTAAGGGTTTATATCTCTCTGCCTAAGGTTTTACCCATTCTTAGTTTTGTATTTAAGCATATTAATTAATTATACTAAAGCTTACTTGAAATAAGAATTCAGTCAACGTGAAAAAAGCTCTGATTTTATCACTATAAAGAAGATCATCAATTTGAATTCCAACATCCTGTACTCATTCAGATAATGGTTGCGGTCTGAATCCTTACTATTAAAATTATAACACAGGTTCACTTTTATATTATCCAAAACCAACAGCCATTTTTTAATATTCTTGTGTGACCAGTTGTCTCTATGTATCTTAGTATTTACTAAGGATATGATGTTTTGAAGACAAGCATAATTGTTTTCTCTGGTCAGGAACTAACTACTACGTTCAGTGAAGAGCACTTCATAGTGGTAAGGGATGTACTGAACCTTAAGGGATCTATAGAGAGCAAGCCTTAGAGTGAGAGAAATTAATAAACAAAACAAAAATAACAAAAACTCTAACTGATTACGATGCTCATACGCTGTGGATGAAAGTTTGATTATTTTATGAAACTAAAATAATATTACACGAGGAAAATATTTTGGTTGATTATTGTCATTGTATTTAGGTGTAGATAACTAATGTCCTGATATTATAATTTAGAAAAGTATATTTTTAACAGACTATTTTTATTTACACTACTTATTATACTAAAAGTATTTTAAACTTACATTATCAAATTTTAAAAATTTACTTTCCTTTTTAGTTCCTCATTAAGCAAATTTATACCACAAAATACTTAAGAAGTCCTAAACTTGGTTGATTATTAAGTTTTTTCGTATTCCTAAGGGTAATGAAATATGTCTTTCATGCTTTTAATTTAACATAATTTATTAGCTGGGCATTGTGGCGGGCGCCTGTAGTCCCAGCTACTGGAGGTTGAGGCAAGCAAATTGCCTAAGCCCAGGTGTTGAAGATTTCTGTCAGCAGTGATGCCACAGCACTCTACCAAGGGTGATAAAGTGAGACTCTGACTCCATAAAAAAAAAAAAAATAAATAAATAAAAATAAAATACTTTGAAATTTGAGGGTCTGTCTGGAAAACATATTTAAAAAAGAAATGCAATTGTTTTCATAAATAATTAATCATTATGACTGATCTTCTCCTGGAGTTTTTATTAAATTCCTTATTTTTCTTACAGAGCCATTTAGTACTGAATGGTTTCCAGTTATGATAAGCCTGATATATTTTTAAACCTAAAAGGTTGTTGAGCATTCAAATATATTTCCTACATTAACTGATTATTTATAAAGAGTAGTGTAATAGATGTTATCCAAAAATAATATTTGTAGAACCAATACTTTTTCTAATTAAAAAAAAATGAAAAATATCTCAGTTAATATTTAATAAAAAGAAAGTCAGAATTGTGGGGTGACTATTGAAGGCTATGAATTTGACCTGAATTTCTGATGGACAAATCCAAACCCCTTTTTAATTTTTAAAAAAATTTTATTTATGTATTTATTTTTAAAAGCAAATATATAGGCCAGGCCCGGTGTCTCATGCCTGTAATCCTAGCACTCTGGGAGGCTGAGGCAGGTAGATTGCTTGAGCTTACAAGTTTGAGACCAGTCTGAGCAAAAGTGAGACCCTGTCTCTAAAAAATAGCTGAGTGTTGTGGAGGATGCCTGTAGTTTCTGCTACTTAGGAGGCTGAGGCAAGAACTTTGAGGTTGTTGTGAGATATGACACCATAAAACTCTACTGAGGGTGACAAAGTGAGACAAGTTCCTCCACAAAAAGCAACAAATAAATACATGAGCGCTCTGAAAAGTAAGTAAGAGCAATGTAGTTAGAGGAGGGAAGTTCACTTTGTGGATGTGACCTACATGGTGGTGAACTTCCTGGTTTACTTTGTTTTTCTTTTATTAATATTTTGCTTTTTTATTGAAAAATGCCAGATTTTATTACATGAATTAATTTCTATGTCCAAGCACAATGATAATGAAATATATTTTCCATGCAAAATATTATATACATTAAATAGCATCCAGTGGTAACAGTGCAGTCTAGGTTTCCTGGGAAGCAGACTCTGTGATAGGAATGTACATGCAGGAAGTGTATTTATTGGGCAGTGCTGTCTAGATGAGGACCAGTGAGCGTGAGAGAATGAAGCTGGATAGACAGAGCAAGAAGTTGAACTCTATCAAAGTTCCGACAAATATCTCAATTGATCCCCTGAGGAAACTCTGTAGCTGGGAAAGCCGCACAAAGATGTCTGAATTGAGGCAACAGCCAGTCTGTGATTTCCAGGAATACTCGTTTTTTCCCATGTCCCCCCAAATAGACAACTAATATTTATAAATAAAAATAGAAGATAATTTCAAAAAACAGATCATGCCAAATCTTATAAACAATAGAAAAAGAAGAAATCCTTCAAATTCATTCTATTACATCTGAATATATCTGATATTAAAATTGGAAAAAAACATACTATTATAAAGGGAAATTACAGACACATTTCACTTATGAGGATGCAATATCCTAAAACAACATATTAACAAGTTGAATCGAAAATTATTGTTCAAATAATGTACTTTGGTCAAAGTTAAATCCAACTTATATGAGAATTAATCACTATTTCTTTCTCTTTTTTTTCTTTTCCTTTCCCTCAGCACGCTTCCTCCTTCTCTCTCTCTCTGCTCTCCCCTTCCCCCCTCCACCGTGTCATTTATTGTCATTAATTGTCCTCATATCAAAGTTGAATGCATAAAGATTCATGCTTCTCCATTCCTGTGATGCTTCACTAAGAATCATGTGTGCCACCTCTTTCCAGGTTAATACAAATGCTGCAATCAACCAGAGAGACGCACTGGTGGTATTCCAGTCTCTTGCAACCAGCACCTGCTACCACCCCTGCATCTATTTGCCAGCTCCCTCGCCGACCCTGTCCCACTCATTCCCCTGCGCTGTCTCCGTCACAGCCCTCAAATACCTTTTTAGCGTAGTTAGTCACAGTTTTAATTACCTCCTGTCCATGTTCGAGGTTTCCCCATATTCTGTAAGTGTCACATCTTGTGTGAAATTCAGAACCTACAAAGTTGATCTTGTCATAATTTTCTGCTATCCAGTTATCTGTGGACTAGGGAAGTAGTTTGCAGCCATAGCTACCTATTAAAGTAATCTGGGAGCTTTTTTTAGAACACTCAAGAACATACTCCAAAACAATTAATTCAGTCAATGTGGGGAATACAGACCCAAATATCAGCATTTTTAAAGAATCATAGCTGCCTCTAATTTGTTAACAAGGTCATGTATAACTGATTAGGGAAGTTCTCATATTTTAGAGTTGTGTCTGTATCAACCACAAAGCTTGTTTAAACATAAGTTACTGGGTAAGACTCTGGAGATCCTGATTTGGTGGGCCTTGGACGGGCTTCAGAGATGCATGTTTTTAGCAATTTCCTAAGTGATAGATCAATATATCTTTACTCTAAACAAACATCAGAATAACCTGAGATAAAGAAGGAAAAAGAATGAAGGAAAAGAAACAACAGCAAAACATTGATGCTTGTGCGTTACCCACAGAGATTCTGGATTAATTGGACTGAGGAAGAATACCAGACTCAGTATTTTTTAAAAATTCCCTCAAGTGATTCGCATAAGCTTCCAGATATCAAAATCAGTATTCTATATAAAGCAAATTTTCTTGAGCTCTGACTGCTAATTTGCATCACCTCATAAAAATACTTAAAGGTCTGAAATCTGGGTCACACTCAGACAAATTAAAGTGTAATCTTTTGGGGTGAGACTTAGGTATTTTTTAATTGTTCCACATGTAATTTCATATGCAGCTAAAGTTAAGAGCATGATAAGATAGAGGACCGAGACTGCCACATCCATAGAGAACTAAATTATGAAATGTAGTAAGGGAAGCAGTAGCATCTACAAAGAAAGCACATGAACTTGACATGGTTATGTCAGAACAATATCCCCCAAAGGGAAGACATTTCAAATTAATCTTTATGAAGTAGCATGCTGGATAGGGACACTTTGTCTATATGTCAATAAACTAAAAGTCATTTTGTTCAATAACTTGAGGTATCTCTTGAAGTATTCTAAATTAATATTTCATCTAAGTGACACAAACAAATAGAAAAACATCCCATGCTCATGGATTAGAAAAATTTATCTTATTAAAATGAACATACTTCCCAAAGCAAGCTATAGATTTGGTGATTTGATGAAATTCTTATGAAGATGTCAATGTCATTTTTCAGAGAATTAGAAAAAAAATCTAAATTTCATGTGGTATCTAACAAGACCCCAAGTAGCCAAAAAAAAAAAAAAAAAACTTAAGATAAAAAAAAGTGGAGGCATCACATTACCTGTCTTCAAATTTTACAATAAGATTATAGTAACCAAAACAGAATGATAGTGGTATAAAAATAGACACATAAATCAGTGAAACAGAATACTGAACCCGGGAATAAAGTCACGTATCTATAGCCAAATGATCTTAGACAAAACAGATATGAACATACACCTCAAAAAAGATGCACTATTTAATAAATGGTGCTAGGAAAATTTGATAACCTTGTGTGGAAGAATAAAACTGGATCCCTATTTCTCACCATCTACAAAAATTAATCCAAGAAGTATTAAAATTTACATATAGTACCAGAAACCATAGTACTTCTACGAAAAAAAAGAAAAACACCTGAGACAATCTCTTCTGGAAATTGGCATAAGCAGAGAAATTATGACTAGGACACCAAAAGAAAATTCCACAAAACCAAAGATAGACAAAGGGAACTTACTTAAATGAAAAAGCTTCTCCACAGCCAAAACATAGAATTAGCAGAGTAAATAGACAACCTACATGATAGGAAAAAATACTTGAAAAGTCTGTGTCAAAATAAAGACTAATAAGCAAAATCCTCGAGGAATACAAACAACATGAAAAATACAAATAATCCCATTAAGAAATGGGCAAAACCCATGAATAGACTTTTTTTTTTAAGATGATATACAGGGCGGCACCTGTGGCTCAAAGGAGTAAGGTGCTGACCCCATATGCCGGAGGTGGCGGGTTCAAACCCAGCTCTGACCAAAAACTGCAAAAAAAAAAAAAAATAGATGGTATACGGATGGCCAAGAAACATGAAAAAATACTCAAAATTATCAGCGAAATGCAGATGAAAACCACAGTGAGATACCATATTACTTCAGTCATAATGTCCATTATTCTCTGAAAACATGCAAACTATTGTAACAATGGTTTAGAAGGTGAGATCAAGTGAGAATTGAGAAATGACCTATTGGAGTTGAGCATGGTGACTCAAATCTATAAACATAACACTTTGGGAGGTCAAGGCCGGAGGATTACTTGAGGCCAGAAGGTCAAGAACAGCCTGAGCAAGAGGGAGATCCTGTGTCTACAAAAAAATTAGAAAAATTATCTCTGTGTAGTAGTGCACACCTGTAGCACCTGCTACTCAGAAAGTTGAGACAGGAGAATCATTTGGACCCAGGATTTTGAGGTTGCAGTGAGCTACAATGACACCACTCACTACTGCACATTAGTCTGGGTGACAAAGTAAGACTGTGTGTTCAAATGAGAGAGAGGGGGAGGGGAAGAAGAATGGTGAGAGAGACACAGAGAGAGAGTTATTACCTAATTACAACTACTTATTGGGCATAATGTACACTATTCAGGCAATGGGTACACTAAACCAAAAGCTCAGCTTTTACTGCTATATAAGATGTACAATATATCTCTGTAACAAAACTTTAACTGTACCCCATAAAATGATATAAAGCATATATAAAATAAAAATTCATCTAAGGACTTAATTTTGCATCTATGACATTAATAATTTACTTATCGAGGAAAATAAAATAATCTGACCTCTTAGGGACTACTGGTCATGGGCTTTGAACTAATAGTGATTCTAGAATACCCAAAACATCCTTTGGCCATTTCCCAAGTTCCAGAATGCATAGTTTGAATAGATATTCTAATAATCTGCTGACC
The DNA here is from genome assembly GCA_963574575.1 of Galagoides demidoff. NCBI lineage: Eukaryota > Metazoa > Chordata > Mammalia > Primates > Galagidae > Galagoides > Galagoides demidoff. Next base: position 6,697 of record CAUYQV010099908.1, on the reverse strand, counting down.
CCATATGCCGGAGGTGGCGGGTTCAAACCCAGCTCTGACCAAAAACTGCAAAAAAAAAAAAAAAATAGATGGTATACGGATGGCCCACCTATTATGATGGGAAAGGCACTTTCACGTAGATCAAAGAAAAAATATTTACTGAATTTATAAACTATCTTGAAGGGATTAAGTTGTACAACTTTCTATATATATGCTCTAGCTAAAACTAAAATCTAATTATGTGTCTTTTCCCTTTTAACTATTCAGTGTTGTTTTGTTTCTTGTTTAAAAAACACATACCTAAGTCTAAATCTTTCTTTAATTTTTTTATGTCCCCTGATTTTCAATTTTTACAATCTCTAATGCCTAATATATTAGTCTATTACTATGAAAGAACTATTATGTATTGTTAATTGGACTTAGGGTATTTTTAATGTACAAAAGCACAAGTCTCCTACCTTTTCATAATTTTCTTGGCTAGCCTTAGGCATTTTTTCCTAAATAAATTATTTGGCCATTATATCCAAGCATTAAAATAGTTATTCTGATTGCAATTACATTAAATTTATGAATTAACCTTGCAAATCATTATGCTTGACTTTATTCATTTTCTAATTATATGTCTTTCATTTATTTACTTATTTATAGAGCTAATAAGAATTTTATAAAGTTATACAGATGGGTATTACATTTTTCAAATTTATTGCTAAGTGTATTACAACTGTCACTTTGAATTAAAAATTGTTATTCCTATTTTGAGCTAATTATAGTTAGTATGGACAAGAGTTATGGACTTTTGTGTATGTGTGTAGGTCCATGTACATTGACATATATATATATATAATGACTGTACATGTGCTTTATTGATACATTTTTACAATAGTCTCTTTACTGATTTTAGAACATATATAATTTTTATTACTTCAATAGAGTGCACTATTACTTAACATTATTAGTCCAAGAATGCAAGGATTTATTTATGCATGTGTATATACATGCCATAAATACATGTATACATAAATATATGTACATATATATGTGTATGTGTGTGTATAGAAGTACTTTTCACCACAACTGTAACAAACCTGTGAGGAGGAGAGCCCTAGTGTCCTTGAAGTATTCTGTGATTGCTCTTCTCTGTTGGCCAGTCCTTAGAGTGGGAATGACAACCACACTGGTGGAAAACCTAAATGCAATGAGACAGACTGGACCCGGGAGTGTCAGAGGCCAACTAGTCACACTGAACCTCCAAAGCAAGGTGGACATCATTTTCATAATGAATAGAAGATTCAAAGTAGCAAGCAGTATTTTGTAGATCCCTGACATTAACTAGTGGGTGGTGATGTTCCTAGAAGTGAAATAGATAGGAAGCCGACTAAATTCTCAGTTTATCTTCATAAGCAGAAAATACTAGACCTTATAAATGAAAGTCCTACATGGATTAAAAAAATTGTGGTGTCTCAATTAATTCTCAGATGTGAACTAGTTTACAGATTCAGAATGCCATGAATGAAGAGGATGACAGTTATCTTTGAGGAAAGAACCCAGTACACTGTCAAAAATAAATAATGTTAATCTTTCTCTCAACCTTCCCCAAAGGGACCTACAACATTTTACCAGTATAACTGTGTGGAGCAAGATGGTGGAGTAGAAACATCTCCTTACTAGCCTCTCATGTGAGGCCGGAGAAAGAAAACTCCAACCACATCCGGCTGGGAGAACACACCTAGGGACATCACTATGGGGGCACAGTGAACCAGTGGTGGAACACAGTAGACAGTGAGGAAGTCTGGAGCTAACGAAAACCAGCACACAAGGCAAGGGCTTAGAAATGGGCAGGGAACCATCAGCCAGCCCACCGACGGAGGACTGGGGATCAAAGGAGCTGTCCCCAAATTTTTTGACTTGGGGCTAAACTGTTCTCTCTAGCTCCCTTGGAAGGTTTAAACAAGTGGGTGGACTTAAACAGTGTCCAGAGGCTGGGATTGCATACGTATGGGGGTGGATCTCCCACCTGCTTGGCTGCTAGCTGGGCACCATCATTATGGGAAGGCCATGTGAGATATGTAGACCTAGCCAGGTAAGGTGAAAGCCTATCAGGACTGAAGAATGAAAGCAAAGGACACAGCAATTTGTGTAAGCAAATGAAAAGTTTAATCAGGAACTGATAGTACACTCCAAAAGTGGTAATAGTGGGTACACATCTATTGACAAATGGCAGGCTCATACATATAATGAAATACAGTTCAGCAGTAAAAATGATTTCACTACAGCTATATTTAAAAATGTGAAGGGGTCTTAAAATTAATATTCATGGGGAAAAAAACGATCCAAATATATGTATAAAATGACATCATTTTCCTATAAGGAAAACTATTTTTCATGGATATTTATGTGATCAAACTTTAAAAAAAAAACATTGAATCAGTCATAAAAGTTTTTTAGTCTTGTGATGGAAGATAGTGGGGTGATAGGTGCTCATTTTATTTTTATAGTCTCTGACTAAATATTATATTATATTATTCTGTGTATGTCAAATAGTACATCATAAATCATCAAATAAAAGGCAATAAAACATACAAAGAAAATACTGAAAATATAATCAAAAGAAATCAGGTGTGGCAGTAATATAAGATCTAATACATATAGCTTATGAGAAATAGAACTTTAACAGAGGCTCTGAGGGATATTTAAATGTGTAGGATTTTAAATGTAATGAAGCAATAACAATTATATATATATAGTGACTAGATACAAATTTAAAATGAGTAAAAGCAAATATGTTAGAAATTTAGGGAGATTATGACAATAAGGGGAAGGGCAAAATAGCTCTAATAGAAATAATACACAAAAAAGTGAGAATACTGACAATTCATATGAGATCATGAGTTGTTTTTCTTTTTCTTCACAGCTAACTTCCCCCTTGTGGATTGCTGAATAAGCACCCGCATACAATCTGACATCAGAAATCATGTGACTGTCACTCTCCCTAGAAATTTTAAATTTGAGTTAAGATACAAAGGGTCCAAAGGTAGTGAAGCTGGGTTTCGTTGGGCAATATTCTCAAAAGATCCTTGTAAAAACTAGGATTCCCTAATTCACATTGCAAACCCACTGATTCACAACCTAGAGAGGACATTTGTAGGGAATATCACAATACAATACATGAATTTTTGTTACTGATATCCTCAGAGCTGCTCTAGATATTTTTTTCTTTCCTGAGGCCAATATGTTTTATCCATTTTCCAAATATTTGAGCTACTCCTGATTTCCAAATAATTCCTTTTGTTCTCTTTTAATTGGCCTGAATTAATATGTATAACTTAATATCATAACTCTAGGAAATCAACGTCATGAAAATACTATGCCTCAAATAAGTTAATTAAGCTAAGATAATGTGAAAGTCAGAAAGATGTCCATTTAAATTCTACAATGAAAATTAGTAGACTGTGTCATGGAGTGTGGAAGAGCCTACTGAAGTACACTTGCGGTATCCTAGGGAAATAAGCCCACTGAAGCTCTCAAAAGCCAGAGAACTCATGTAAATGAGATGACCTAAGATAACCAGATAAAGATCAAATCCCAAAGTTTTCCCTCAGGAAAAGTAATAAATCAGTGTTGATCTTGCTGGGTTCTCTGGCAAAGGAATTGCCCCTTTGTAACTGAGGACATCTAAACCTGCAATTCCAGAGTTATAGGAATAAGAATATTTTACAGATAACTTGCTGAATCAATGATGGGAATTCTTTGATTCCCAAACCCTTCTACTCTTCCTACAGGGACTCAGATTCAAGGGATAAACTGTGTCTTGGGTGATGACACCCTACCCTTGTAAAATATCCCAAGTTATTCCAGTGCTCTCTATGAGTCCAGAAGCTTTGACAGAGTGACCAGTCCTGCTCCTCTGCTATAGAGTAAAGCCTTTGATGGGACACAAAGTTATGTGGAGTCCCACACTGCCACATCAAGCACCAACAGTCTCTCGAATTGTGAGGGTTTATGGGGTGACTTTGTTCCAGAATCACTGGGGTCTGCGTTGTGATTCTTTTTCTGAAACTTTCAAAGATCTCCATTTGGCTTTTTTTTTTTTTTTTTTTTTTGGTAGAGGCAGAGCTTCACTTTATCACCCTTGGTAGACTGCTGTGGCATCACAGCTCACAGCAACATCCAGCTTCTGGGTTTAGGTAATTCTCTTACCTCAGCCTCTCAAGTAGCTGGGACTACAGGCTCCTGCCACAACACCCAGCTATTTTTTTGTTGCAGTTTGGCCAGGGCCAGGTTTTGACCCGCCGCCCTTGGCACCCTCAGTATATGGGGCCGGCACCCTACCCACTGAGCTGCAGGTGCCGCCCTCAGTTTGGCATTTTTTTTTTTTTGCCACCCTTAATATCTCTCGCACCGTATGGCCTGCCAGATCATATGCCTCCAAGTGAGTAGGTGTGCTAGCATCACAGCCTGAACTAATACAGAGCCTTTTCCTGCTCTGGGCCCTATTCAAAAGTGATTGTCTTTAAGGTCAGCTTGTATATGGTTGATTAGTTTTTCTGGATGTTGAATACGCTGCTGAGAGAACCGAAAAGGCAGTGTATGTACTTCCTTAGTACAAGCTGAAAGTTGGAATAATCTCTCCTTTATTTTGGATAGTATATTAGTTTTCTAGGGCTAAATAGCATAATATTATAAGCTTGGTGGCTTAACTACCAGAAATTCATTTTCTTACATTTGTAAAGGCTTATCAAGAATGAGGTGCCTGTGGGGTGCTTGTTTTTCTGAAGCCTTTCCCCTTGATTGGTGGATGATCACTCGCTCACTGTGTACTCATATAGACTTTCCTCTCTGTGTGTGTATCCTTGCTGTCTCTCAGTGTGACCACATGACCTTTATAAGGGCAACTGACAGGCCTCATTTTAATTTGATCAATTTACTAAAGACCCTATCACCAAATACAGTCACATTTTGAGGTGCTAGAGAATAGAACATCAACATACAAATGTGGGAGACTACAATTCAGCCCCCAATAGATGGTAGAGAATGAAATGCTTCTGAGGACTGGATAATTTTTTATTAATGTTTCTATGTCCTTAAGGTTCATTAAAAATATCCCTCTCTAGAAAATGTAATAAAATTAAGACTCATCATAGGGTAGCCACTTGTCATTCATTCAGTTTGGTATGATGCCATAAATGTTCTACAAAAATATCTTTGGGAAATTATATATGGGCACTGAGCCTAAGCTACCTACTCAGGACATATCATACAATTGTAATTTATTAGATTGGAGACATATGAGGTAAAATAACAAGTGGAATTATCAACTAAATATGGTCATATGTGACCATAAATCAGCAAATATATACTATAGTTTTTTCTCTAGTTTAGGTTGTATTTTTGGATATTGGCTCAACAAATTACTGAATTTTTTTTTAATTCCTTAAATATTGAGTGAACCAATTAAGGGCTCCTAATATCTATCAAACAGTTTATTCTGCAAGAGGAGCTGTAGAGTAATTTGCCACCATGAATGACTTGAAAGATTTAAGATTATTGATTTTTTATAATAGACCTATTTAATTCTCCTATTCGGTGAATAAATGGTCTAATAGGTCTTAGAGAATGTTACTAGATGATGGTAAACTTTATCAAATGGTGGCTTTGTAGCTGAAGTTCATAGTTAGGTCGTCTCACTGAAGTAAATGAATAGGGCTGGTGGTGCTTGGTGTGAAGATTTTAATCTGATGGAAGCATTTTTTTTTCTTTCCATTAATAAGAGAATACCAGCAGAAGTTATACCCGTATTTTGCCGAGGTATATCAGTCCACATTTACCATTTTCCCTCAGGTGTATGTTAAATCTTTTCATGCCTACGTCAAGGGAATCATAACTGCCCCATCATCCTACAGGATATCCATGTTACATTGATAATATATTGATGAGAAGGCCAGGGGAATATAAACTGGCAGTTTCTGTGGATGCCTTGAAATAATATGCAGACACGAAGCAAATATAAGCCTCAAGAAATTAGAACAAATTTCCCCAGAACCCATGATCTGAAGGCAAGTCAGAACACTTCACAATTAAGAAGAAAGATGTTATTTCTTAATCCCTTCATGGGTATGTATACCACGGAATACCATGCAGCATTAAAAAAGATGGAGACTTTATCTCTTTTATGTTTACATGGATGGAGCTGGAACATATTCTTCCTAGTAAAGTATCTCAAGAAGGGAAGAAAAAGTACCTAATATACTCAGTATATATATATATTTTTTGAGACAGAGCCTCAAGCTATCCCCTGGGTAGAGTGCCATGGCATCACAGCTCATAGCAACCTCCAACTCCTGGGCTCAAGCGAGTCTCCTGCCTCTGCCTCCCAAGTTGCTGGGACCACAGGTGCCTGCCACAACGCCCGGCCATTTTTAGGTTGCAGCCCTCATTGTTGTTTGGCGGGCCCGGGCTGGGGATTCGAACCTGCTACCTTAAGTGTACGTGGCTGGCGCCTTAGCCGATTGAGCCACAGGTGCCGAGCCTATACTCAGTACTTTTATGAAACCAATTTATAATTACTCATTTTTTAATGTAAGATAGATCACAACTATAGCCCAGGATAAAGAAGTGAAGTGGGGGGAAGAGACAGGAGGGAAGAAGTTTGATAGAAGGAGGGTAAACAGTGGGACCACACCTATGGAGCATATTGCAAGGGTACAAGTCAAATCTATCA
>CAUYQV010099907.1:0-22633 GCA_963574575.1 Galagoides demidoff | reverse complement strand
TAGAAAGTGCTTCAGGTATTTCTCTCATAACCAGGAGAGCCCAGCGGCGGAAAGACTAGGTCCCACAATTTCTAGGAATGACATATCTTGAAATAAGCAGATGCTTCTGCCCAACAGACTATAATGGTTTCATTACTTAATTTAAAAAAAATTCAGACTGTTGCTTTAAAGCAAGGGGGGGGGAAAAGTAAAAATTTGCCTATATACAGTATGCTAAAAAGAATTTTAAGAAATAAAATCTGGAACTGAGCAAATCTGAAGATCAAAAAGTCAATATTTTCACCTTTTTATTTGTATTAATAATAAAATATGTTTAAAGTACAATTTTCCTTCATTTGGCTTTTCATTATTTTATTTCTTTATACAGAGAGAAATAAATAAAATTTAAAACAAAATTCCACTAAAATTTACAATGTAAATAAAAAACTAAATGATTTTCAATTATATTTGTTGTCATGCCAGACAGTTCCATGTAATATTTTATATTTATTGCTATTGTATTTAATTATTTTATTTTGACTCATCTCTCGTGGGAAGTGTTTGCTAATGATGAAATTGCCATGTATTAGTCTTGGCTCTATTTATTTTCCTATCTCATCTTCAAGTTCACTAATCACTCCACATTTTCACCCATGTAGTTGACTGTTCTATGCCTCTCCACTAGAAAGTCCCTCTAGGCCAAGCTGACATCAAGAAACATGCTTTGGTATGGTTTTTACGTAACAGTTACATATTCTAACCTTCCTTGACCTCCTATTACTCCATCTTGGTAATTTCACTATAATGAAAGTTCTTGCATGTCTGAACTGAAGGAACATAATACTCATAGTATTCTCTTGGTCTTACCCCTGGGAACTATGTCAAAAGATATACAAATAGAAAGTGGATTCCTTGAAGACAGATATTAGACCCTATTCACGGTTAATTCCTTGTTTCAGAACTAGTGACTGCATGACATATAAATACATGCTCAATAATAAATACATAACATATCAATACATGCTTAATAACTGATTACTAGGAAAGTCTCAAGTTTTTTAAAGGGTTGTTTTGCAATCCTATCTATGCTACTTTCTTGCTATCTGACACATTTCCTAGACTCCCGTATACTAAGTTATAAATCTGAAACAAAAACTAAGAAGTCCTAAGATCCCTTTCAGGTATAAAATTCTACATAGATTGACCATTTCTAGCTTATTAAAAAAAATGAGATGATGACCCTTTTTTTGATGTCTATACAGTGTTCTGCAAGAAATATAAAATATATTTTTTCAGTGCATTAATTCATCCTAAGATAAAAATGTTGCATATTCTTTACTTTGTGTAAAGCAAATATTTCATCACATATCAAAAGACTTAATCTTCTTGATATGAATCATCTGTAAGTTTGGAAAAATAATGCAACTGGGTTTTCATCTCATCTAGCTGTTTACCATACGTAAACTCAGAAACCCTAAAACACATTACTGGAAGTGTGATGATTTTAGCATCGGAAGATTAACAATTCCGAGGGATAAATAAATCTCTAATGACTCAGCTTCAAACTAAGAGGAGGGGCGATGATTTTAAAATGTTAAACTGAAATATTCTGAACACAACTAAGAGAGAGATGTATGATTAAAATGTCAGTTGCATATGGACTAAAAGAATTACGAAATACATAGTCTAAAAACCTCAGTGTGTCTCTGTTTACTGGAACTACTAGTATTTGGTAATAAAAATGGGGTATACACATCACACACAAATTGGCTATGTTGTCCAGTATGGTACTTTGATTTGAATTTCTACTTGCCTATTTTCTTCTCCTAAGTAGATTTAGTCATAGAATTAGAAAACTGGGTATACTGTGTTTTCAACAGCTCTAACTTAATGGGCCCATTTTCATATAAAAAGAGTAATTTGCTAAGGGATTGAGAGGATAAGATACCCAGGGACAAATGGCGGTGTTAGCTTCAAGGGAAACATACATAGCAAAATATTCAACACTTTTCTGTCCCCCAAGCTGATGAATTTGCTTCATCTTTTTAGATTAGCTCCAGATAAGTCCTACCACTTACTCTGTTTTGAAAGAATAACTGTAGTTTCAACATTGTATTTATCATTTGCTAACTGCTAAAATGCAATAACTCACATGCTCTGGAGTAGTGTGGGAAAGCTGATGTGTGAGTACAGGAAAGTCTGCAGAAAACTGTTGAAGTTCATATAAATTTTGATTGTAATTGTGTAGTATTATTATTGATGGTTAAATGAAATAGATGTATCTTTGTTTAGAACTTAATAAAGTTTCTCAATACACAGAATAAACAATTTAGATGTTCACAGCAGGTATCCAGTTAGTCCACACTCCCCCTTTGGCCTTGTCACTCCTCTGGCCTCTCCTGCTGTCCCCTCCCTTCACTCACCTCCCAGCCAGCTCTACCTCCACCTGCCACTGACCAGGACTAAAGAAAGTGCAATGAATACCTGGATCCACTGGGGGAAGAGGTGTAAGCTACTCAAAGAGGAAGAAAAACATGAAGTTCCAGATTCCTGATTCTCTAGTTATTCTGGGCACTTGTCAACATGTGACCTGGATTTAAGGCTGGTGAGTGTTGCACAACCCACCTCTCTGGGCAGCAGAGCCACGTGAGGTTGTTGTGATGCACCTGGCTGATAATGTCTCTGCAGCTCTGCGTCAAAAAAGCTCGTTTCTACATCTGCCATTGGGATTCTGGAAAACCTGTTCACACTCATTATCCATGAAAGCTGTTGACTGCCTAAGTGATTTTGTGATTTCTACAGGCTGGTGGAAAACTTATGAAAGATGTGTTTATTGCCATTTGATCTTTGATTAACTAAACAAAAGCATGCCCTGGGGGAAAAGTCCCTATTTAATAAATGGTGCTGTGAGGACTGAAATTGGGCCCCAATGTCTCCCCACTGACAAAAATCGACTCTTGCTAGATAAAACATTTAACTTTAAGACATGAGGCAATAAACATCCCAGAAGAAACTGTGGAGAAAACTCCTGATGCTATTGGCCTAGGAAAACAATTTATGAAGAAGACGCCCTTGTCAATTGTATCAACACCAAAAGTAAATACATGGGACATCATCAAGAAAAAATATGTACCCTTCTGCACAGCTAAGGAAACAACAACTAAAGCAAACAGATAACCTTCATAATGGGAGAAGATATTTACATGCTACTATTCTGACAAAGGACTGATAATAAGAGCCCACAGAGAACTTAACCTAATCAAAAAGAAAATAGCAAACAATCCTATTTACAAGTGGGCAAGAGACACGGACAAAACCACCTTGAGGTATCACCTAACCACAATGAGAATAGCCCACATCACAAACTCCCTATGCTGCAGATGCTGACATGAATGTGAAGATAAGTGTACACTGTGACACTGCTGGTGGGAATTGGAACTGATACAGAACCTGTAAAAAGAAGTATGGAGAATTCTCAAAGAATCAAAAGTAGACCTTATATTTGATGTGGCATTCCTATTACTAGGTATATTTAAAAATGAAAAATAAATAATTTTACCATAAAGACATTTGAACTAGATTGTTCATCACATTCAGTTCATAATCTCCAAGATGTGGGATCAACCCAAGTGTCTATCAACACATGAATGGGTTAATAAACTGTGCCACAGGTATACTATGGAATAGCATTCATCCAGAAAAAAAATGGAGACTTTACATCTTTGTATTTACCTAAATGAAGTTGATGAATATGCTTTTTGGTAAAGTTATCATAAAAGTGGAAAAGCAAGTATACAATGTACTCAATATTAATATGAAGCCAATAAATAAATAACTTCATGCCCATGTGAGAAGAAACACAATTCAAGTCAAGTGGGAAGGAGGGGAGAGGAGGGGAAATGGAGGAGGAAGGAAGGGGATTGATAAGCATTTACCTCATGGGCAGAATGGCAGGATATACAGTACAGCACCCTGGGTGATGGGCTCAACTACAACTTGAAAATTTGCCTAATAAATTCAAAGAATGTAATCTAATCTTATTTCTATATTATTAATATAAACATTTAAAAAAGATTTAAAAATGAAAAGACAAACAAAATTGTATGACTTTTTGCTAGATTTAACAAGAAAAGAGAAGACAAAGTACAAAAATTATAAATAAAAATGAAGATATTAAAATCAATTCTATAAAACGAAAACAGAAAAAGAATGTGCTATGTACAATAGTACATACCTTATGATCATTGATGGAAAACTCATCAATAAAAACTAGAAAACAGAATTCTCAGCACATTATATAAGGATAATTGCCCATCACAAAGTGGGATTTATTCCTGGAATGAAAATATGGTTCAACATAGTAAAATCAAGTAATACACCAGGTTAACAAAATGTAGAGGGCAAAAAAAGCATAACCATGTCAATTGATGCAGAAAGAGCATTTGACAAAATTCAATGTCCTTTCATAATTAAAGATAAACAGTGAATGAACTAGAAATAGAGGAAAACTAATTCAATATAATAAAAATGAATGTGGGAAATCCACAATACATACCATACCCAAGGTGAAAGACTGAATATTTTACTCTAAGATCAGGAACAAAGTAGGATGCATACTTTCCATTTCTATTCAACATACTATGGAAAGTTCTAGCTAGAACACTTATGTAAGGAAAACAATTAAATTATTTCAAATTGGAAAGGAAGAAGGAAAATTACCTGTTTGCAAATAATATGATTGTATAAAGCAATAACATTTTCAGAAAAAAATCTTTTAGAACTAATGAGTCAAGTCAACAAGGAGGCAGAATATAAAATCAGTAAACAAAAATATGTTACATTTCTACATGTTAACAATAAAGAATCCTGAAGGGAAATTAATAAAATTAATTTTATTTATAATGGCATCAAATGGAATAAAATATTTAGAAAATAACCAAGAAAATAAAATGAATGAACAAAGAAAATTACAAATCATTGCTGAAAGATACTTTAAAAAATGTAAATAAATGGAAAGATATTGCACATTCATGGCTTGTAAGACTTAATATTAAGATGTCAATATCACCTACATTAATCTACAGTTTCAATGCAATTCCATCAAAAACCTTAATAAATGATTTTGAATAAATAGAAAAAATGCTGAAATTCATATGGAACCAAAAAAGACTGCAAAAATATTTTTGCTGAAAATAGCTAATGCAATTTTGAGAAAAAATAAGGGTACAAATAACACATTTCTTTCATTCAAAGTATATTGCAAAGCTACAGTAATAAAAACAGCATGGTTGTTGCAGAAATACAGACACATAAATAATGGAACAGAACAGACAGCCCAGAAATAAATCCACACAAATATGTCCAACTGATTTTTGACAAGAGAGCTAAAAATAAAGGATAGAGAAAGCATAGTCTCTTCAATAAATCATGTTGAGAAACAGGATATCCACATGCAAAAGAATAAAGCTGGACCATTATGACGCACCATACCCCAAAATCAACTCAAATTTAATTAAATATTTAAATGTAAGACCTGAAAGTTTGAAAATCTTAGAGAAAAGATAGGGGAAAATCTTCAGGATATTATCTTTGGCAATTATTTTTTGGATATGACATCAAAAGTACGAGTAACCATGGTGAAAATAGACAGGGGAAATATTTCAAAGTAAAAAGTTTCTGCAAAACAATCAATAAAATGAAAAGGCAACCTACAGAATGGGAAAATTTATTTGCAAACAATATATTTGATGAAGGGTTAATATCCAAAATATATAAATAAGGAACTCCCCTCTTACAACTCAACCATAAATAACACATAAACATACCCCATTAAAATAGGCAAAGGGACTGAATGGACATTTCTCAAAAAAAAAAAAGACATGCTAATAGCCAAGAGATATGTGAAATAGTACTTAACATGTCTAATGATTTGGGAAATGTAAATCAAAACCACAATGAGATAACTTCATACCTGTTCTTGTTAGGAAGAGTTTTATCAAAAAATAAAGAAAAGAGAAGGAAAGAAGGAAGGAAGAAAGAAGGAGAGAAGGGAGAGAGAGAAAGAAGGGAAGGGAAGGGAAGGTTAAAAAAGGAAAGGAAAGGAAAGGGAAGTAGGAAAGGAAAGGAAAGGAAAGGAGAAAAGAAGGAGGAAGGGTGCAAGATTGGACTGAAGTGAACTTGGAGCAATTGAAATTGAAGAGTAGATTTCAGGGTGAGGAAATAAAAGTATTCAACAACCCCACTGAGAAGAACTGCAGGAAAGAAGATGAGAAAGAGGAAGAAAGAGAGTAGAGGGCAGTCACAGAATGGACTAAATTTGGAGGAGCCTGGACCCAAAAAAGAAGGAAAAAGGGGTTCCTCTTTCCATCCACTAGCTCTCCTTGAGCAGTAAGCCATAGGGATGTTCACCCCAGCGGGGTGTACCACAAGAGACCAAAGACCCAGCTTTCCTAAACCTAGGTAATTGCCCCTCTGAACCACCCTTTTCTCTGACAGAATAGAAAGCAATTTCAGCTCCAGTCAGCTAGTCTGGGTGGATGTGTTTGGAAGACAAACCCAGCTCAGACAGCCTCAGAGGGCAACCCTACTGCCACAGCACTGACACAGTCAAGGAAATTACCACCCCCATAGCAACTACAAAAGCAAGCTCCGTGTAAGCCTGCTTCTCTACCACTGGCATTTGGTGGGAATGGCTGCTTGTAGAGTGGGCAGGACATAGGAACAGGGAAGAAAGATGGGCCACCTTCCCACAATATCTGACAGGAACTCAGGGGACCTCTACACTGTGTGACCCTGAGGCTTCTAGGGTCCATACAAGCAGACCCTAAGAAGCAGACTGGAAGTTGTGGATTTCCCTCCTCAAATCACAGCAGGAATCTGCAGTTTGTATAATCTGTTCCTGGTTGGCCAGTGCCATGGTAATGCCTGGCTTTCACCTGTCTGGTTCAAACACCACCACTTGGACAGTTTCCCCTGCCATCTGTGCACTGCTTCATGTGAAGCCCTACCCCAAGCTCCTCCCTTCCTAGCTTAGAAGAAAGAAGGCTGGTCCACACGGACCACCTCCCTGTGTAGTCCTGAAAGGCAACTTTGCTAGGCTTTGAGTGGGAGGGGCCACAGGAGGAAGCAAAAGCTTATTAACTGACTCTTGTAAGTTGCCTAATTAAGTCAACCAGAATATCTCTCAACTACAATTCAGGGAAACCATAACTTTTTAGGTTAAAAAAAGAAAAACAAATAGAAAGCACACACAGGCAAAATCAACAAAAGAACCCTGGCAAGATGAAAATTCAGAGCAGAACAACTTCCCCAAGGGATTACAATGGATATCCAGCTGAAAATGCCATCTGTAAAGAATTTCTAGAGATGACAGAAATGAAATTAAAAATATGGATGGTAAATAAGGTGAATAGAATAGAAAAGAAAATAGTAGTGGAAGTCCAAGAAATGTCTCAAGAACTCAATGAAATTGAAGAGAAAGTCACTAAGGGTCTGGATAATATCAGGGAGGATAGAATGGAAATTAAGGAATTAAAGAGGCATTCAAGGAGTGTCAAAAAACAGTAGAGTGTTTTAGCAAGACAGTATAATATGGAGAAGAAAGAACCTCAGAGCTTGAAGACAGCACTTTTGAGCTAACCTAATCATTATAAGAGGCAGAAAAGCAAAAAGCAAAATCAGAGAGATCTTTTAGAAAGACATGGTACTACACAAAGCATACAAACATATGAATCATAGGTATCCCTAAAGGAGAAGTAGAGAGTCCAAAGAGCATAGAAGCTGTTTGAGGACAACAGTGTGGAGAAATCCCCAAGCATTTCCAGACACTCAGACATACAAATATTGGATAGTGATAAGAACTCCAGGACAACCTAATACCAACAAAGCTATCTTAGACACATTGTAATTAACTTGGCCAAAGTCAAAATGAAAAAGATATTCTGCAAGCAGCCCAGTCTAAGCAATATCATACATACTAGGGCAAAAAGTGTAGACGTCGGGAAACTTTTCGGCATAAATTTTACAAGGCAAAAGGGGGTTGTCACCTGTCTTTAATTTTCTTAAAACAACTTTCAGCCTTGGATTCTGTATCCTACTAAATTAAGTTTCATACTTGATGGAGCAATCAATTCTTTTCCTGACAAGCAAATACTGAGGAAATTTGCCACTACCAGACCAGCTCTGCAGGAAATATACAGACCCATACTACACACTGACCATGACAATGGACTATGAGCAATGTAAAGACATGTGGAAATTAAAGGATAGAGCCTAGCTTTCACAATGACTCAAGATATAAAATTAAGCGAGTGACCTCCACAAAACAAGATGAACTGAACTCCACCATGCATATAAATTCTCATAATAAATGTCAATGGCTCAAATTTTCCCAATGAAGAGGCACAGACTGGATGACCAGATAAAAAGACACAAGACAAGTACGGGCTGTCCTCAGAAAAATATATTTACCCTCCAAAGACAAAACAAGGCTCAGGGTACAGGGATAGAAAACAATATTTCAGGCATATGGAAATCAGAAGAAAGCTGGGATAGCAATCTTGTTTGCAGTTGCAAGTGGATGTAAAGCATCGAAAGTAAAGAAAGACAAAGATGGATACTATACAACAGTCAAAGAAACAATACAACAAGACATTTTAATCCTATATATTTATGTACCCAACATAAATACTTCCATATATATAACAAGAACCCTAACCAATCTGAACAAAATGATATCCTGCAAGATCACAATAGGTAAGGACTTCAACATCCTACTGACACAACTTGACAAATAATTTAAGCAGAAACTAAAAAAGGGACAATGGAATTAAACATGACTCTAGAATAAATGCCCTTAATAGGAATATACAGAATCATTTCACCTCAACAATACTGAATATAGTGCTTGTCAGTTAATGAATCATTCTCCAGAATTGATCATATCCTAGGAAACAAATCCAATCTCACAAATTCAAAAGAATTGAAATTATACCTTGTATAATTTCAGACCACAATGGAATAAAAGTAGAACTCAACCCCAGAGAAAATCTCTCACCCCACACAAAGTCATGGAAACTAATTGACCTTATGCTGAATGACAGCTGGGTGAAGGAGAAAACAAAGAAAGACATTAAATTCCTAGAACAAAATTACAATGAGGCCACAAGCTATCAAAACTTGTGAGATACTGCAAAACAGTGCTAAGAAGCAATTTTATTGAACTGAATTACCACATCCAAGAAAAAGAAAACTAAAAACAAAAATAGAACAAATCAATAACCTAATGAATTATCTCAAGGAACTGGTAAAGGAAGAGCAATCTAATCCCAAACCTAGCAGGAAGAAAGAAATAACCAAAATTAGATCAGAATTAAATGAAATTGAGACAAAATGACCACTCAGAAGATTCATGAAATGAAAAATTGGTTATTTGAAAAGATAAATAAAACTGATAAACCTTTGGGGCAGTGCCCGTGGCTCAGCGCTTAGGGCGCCAGCCCCATATACTAAGGGTGGTGGGTCTGAGCCCAGCCCCAGCCAAATTACAACAAAAATAGCCAGGAATTGTGGAGGGCTTCTGTAGTCCTAGCTACTCAGGAGACTGAGGCAAAGCAAATCATCAAAGCCCAGGAGTTGGAGGTTGCTGTGAGCTGTGACCCATGGCACTCTACCGAGGGTGATGAAGTGAGACTCTGTCTCAAAAAAAAAATAAAATGATTACCCTTTGGCCAGATTAGCTAGAAACAGAAAAGTAAGATCTATAATAACCTCAGTTAGAAATAAAAAATGGGAAATAATAACAGATATCCCAGAAATACAAAAGATCACCATTGAATAATACTAAAAACCCTGTGCCCCAGAAATATGAAAATGTGGAAGAAATGAACCAATATGTGAAATCACACTAACTCCCTTGCCTTAACCAAGAAATAAAGCTCTCTGCTACCCTGGTAGAATGCCATGGTGTCATCATAGCTCACAGCATTCTCAAACTCTTAGGCTCAAGCAATCATCTTGCTTTAGCCTCCCATGGAATTGGGACTACAGGCGTGCACCACCACGACTGACTAGTTTAAATGTTTTTTAGTAGAGAGAGGATCCCATTCTGGTGCAGACTTGTCTCAAACTCCTAAGCTCAAACAATACACCTGTCTTGGCTTCCTTGAGTACTAGGATTACAGGAAAGAGCCACTGATTCTAACTATAAACAGAATCTTTGAAGAGACCAATATCAAGCACCAAAATAGCAACAATGATAAAAAAAGGTTATAACAAAAGTCATTTACCTGACTGTTTCACACCATAATTGTATCAAAACTTCAAAGAAGAGCTTGTACCTATATTGCAGAACCTATTCCAAAAAACTGGAAAGAAGCCTTCCCCAACTCTTTCAATGAAGGATATACCATCCTGATACCAAAACCAGGAAAGGACCCCATTAGAAGAAACTAAAAACCAGTATCTTTAATAAATATCGACATGAAAATACTCAATAAAAATTTAACAAATAGAATACAGCTATACATAAAAACATACATCATATTTAGGTGGGTTTCATCTCAGGGATGAAAGATTGTTTCAATATATGCAAATCCATAAACGTAATTCAGCACATAAACAGAAGAAAAAACAAAGACCATATAATCCTGTCAATACATGCAGAAAAATTATTCATCAAAATTTAGCATCCCACAATGTACTCCATGATTGCAATAATGTACATAACTAGCACTTAATAAAAAGAAATTCAACATCCCATTTTGTAAGAACTCTCAAGAAAATAGGCACAGATGTCACATTTATTAAACTGATGGAAGGCATCTAAGACAAACCCACAGCCAATATCTGACAGCATTGTATGGAGTAAAACTGCCAGCATTTCTACTTAGAGCTAGAATCAGACAAGGATATCCACTGTACCACCACTGTTCAATGTAGTGCTGGAAATTTGGAAGTTATAGCCAGTGCAATCAGGCAAGAGAAGAGTATTCAAATGCAGAAAGGGGAGGACAAATGTTGGACTTTTGCTGATGATATGATCTTAGAAAACCTCAGGAACTCAACCACAAGACTTCTGGACATGATCAAGAAATACAGTAATGTCTCAGGGTATAAAATCAGGGTCCACTCAGTCGCCTTTGCATATGACAACAATAGTCATACTGAGCACCAAATCAAAGACACAATACCTTTCTCAGTAGCTGGAAAGAAAATGAAATCTCTTGGAATATATTTAACAAATGATGTGGAGAACCTCTACAGAGAGAACTATGAAACTCTGAGAAAGGAAATGAGCAGAAGGTGTTAACAAATGAAAGAACATACCATGCTCATGGCTGGGAAGAATCAGTATTGTTAAAATGTCAACTGGAAGAGATCTACAGATTCTATGAAATTCCCATTAAAACATCACTTTAATACTTTGAAGAATTTAAAAAATTATGTCTTTGATTCATTTGGAACCAGAGAATAACTCTAAATAGCCAACAAAATTTTATGAACTAAAATCAAATCTTCATTTTTTATAATGGCTGAATAGTATTTTATTTAAGTCTAGGACATGAAATGATAAAAACCCTAGAAGAAAATGTGGTTAAAATTCTTAATGATATTGGCCTTGGGAAAGAATTTATGAAGAAGACACATTGGCAAATGCAGCAACAACAAAAATAAATAAATGGGATATGATCAAGGTAAAAAGCTTTGGCACAGTTAAGGACACAATCATCAAATAGCCAGCCTACAGAATGAGAGAATATACTCATATGTTACAAATTGGACAAAGGGCTATTGACCAGAATATACAAAGAAGTCAGGCAAATCAACAACAAAAGAGCAAACAACCCTATCAATCAATGGGTAAGCTACATGAACAGAACATTTTCCCAAGAAGACAGATGAATGGCCTAGAAACACATGAAAAAATGCTTATCATCCTTAATCATCAGAGAAATGCACATGAAAACCACTTTGAGATATCACCTACTACCACTGAGAATAGACCACATCACAAGGTCTTAAAGCTGCAGATATTGGCATGGGTGTGGGGAGAGGGGTACACCAATGCAGTGTTGTTAGAATTGCTAACTAGTACAGCCTTTTTGGTAAGGAGTATGGAGAATACTCAAAGAACAAAAAGTAGACCTCTCATTTTACTCCTCAATCCCATAACTAGAGATCTACCCAGAAGGAAAGAAAATCATTTTACTATAAATAAACTCATAAATCAATTAATATGCTGTGGTATATGTACACCATGGGGTACTATTCAGCCATATGGAGACTATGCGTCTTTCATATTTAGCTGGATGGATTTGGAGAACCTTCTCCTAAGTAAAATATTTCATGAATGGAAAATAAACATCCAATCTAGTCGGTACTAATCTGAAAATAGTAAATGTTCACCTAGAGGCCCACATGAGGAAAAAAAAAACACAATTAAATTCAATAAGAGGGAGGATAGAAGCTGGCATGATTATTTCCCACCTATTTGGCACAATGTAGGTATATGTTTATGGCACACTTCCTGAGTGAAGGACTTAACTACGACTTAGATTTTGAAGTTTACAAATGCAAATAATGTGACCTAATTATATGTACCTTCATATTAACCCATAATTTAAAAAAAAAGAAAATGTAACAAATGTTGGTGAAGGTGAAAAAAAAATAAACAATTACATTATTGTTGTTGTTGTTGGGAATGTATATTGGTGTAGTCACTGTAGAAATTAGTATGGAGGTTCCTCAAAAAATGAAAACTACCATATGATCCAGCAATTCCACTTCTGAATATATATTTTACAATACTGAAAGCAGAATCTCACTTGCTATCCTTTGCCTCCTCTGCCTGGTGTTCTGGAAGCAGCTTCTAAGGAAGGCAGGCTCCTCTTGTCTCTTCTAGGGTATTGGTGAGACAATTGCATAACTGACTGACTCTGCAGCCACAAGAACTGCCAACAAAGTTCAGCCCACCCTACCAGAACTTGGACCTGAAATTCTTGAGAATGAAGCTATTTACTGTGTTCCTGGTTCCCAGCCCTTTCTCCTTCACCCATTGCCCCTGCTCCAGAAGTCAAGCCCTGCTAAAGCCCTTTGAGGGCCTGGCAGCAATAACAGTCCATACCTAGAGACAGGGTGAAAGCACAGTAAAATAATTTTTGTATATTATAATTTCTGAGATAATATAGCAGGTTTGAATTTTCATGAACAAACATGTTGGATTTTGTTTTTAATTTGATTATAAACTAAAAACTAGTCCAAGTTGTTATTTTTTATTTTCATAATTTTAGAACTGGGTTTACACAACAATTTTTGTCAGCTTCTCCAATGAATCAGCACTTGAATTTCTTGACACAGTTTCTGGAGAACAGTGATTTTGAGTGCTTGTTGAGGTATTTGTTGGAGAACTGGGAAAACACAAGTGCCTTCTTCACAGTGCACTCTAGACTTTAATAATCTCCAGTGACCAAAAGACATTTACCCTTGACATCAGATAGCATTTATATTTAGTAAAGAAGTAAGTTCATAGAGGAACCTGTTACATTCAAATTTATGGCTGGAGAGAAAAGGCTGGAGGTAGCAGGTTCAAACCCAGCCCCGGCCAAAAACTACAAAAAAAAAATGCCTTTTGTTTTAAAATTGAAATTCATATAAGAAAACGTTAGAAAAAGATATGGAGAGTTTAATAAAACTTACTCTTTTGCATGAGGAAAGGGAAGTCCAAGGCCTAAGTACAAATAAGGTCCTTATTCTTTAATGTCAACTGTACCATGTCTTGTACAGTATTTCATCAGCTGATAATTTGAGAAATGAAACATCAAACAAGGCCAAAGGGTAAGGGAGAGGAATGGCAGGTACATGAAAAATTTGCCTGAAGAATCTATTAAACATATCTTTGCCAACCAAAACACACACACATAGAGAAAGAAAACAGGATCATAAAAAAATACCTGCATCCCCATGTTAACTCCAGCATTATTCACAATAGCCAAGACATGGAAGCAACCTAAATTTTCATCAGCCAGTGAACAGATAAGGAAAATGTGGCAAATAAATACAATGAAATACTATTCATCCTTAAAATAATAGTAAACCTTATCATTTTCAACAGCATGAATTAATCTGGAAGACGTTATACTAACTGAAATAAGCCCTTAAAAAATCAAAGAAAAATAAATGGAGAGAATTTTCTTGTTCGTAGATTGGACGACTTGATATTCTTTTTTTTTCATGTATATATTTCTATTAAATGATAGCTGTGTACATTAATGCAATCATAGGATATAGTGTGGCATTGTCATATACAATTTGAAATATTTTCGTCAAGCTTGTTAACATAGTCTTTATGTCATTTTCTTAGTTATTGTGTTAAGACGTTTATATTTTACTCTTAGAAAGATTCACTTGTACCCTTCTAAGATAAACCATAGAAGTGACCCCACCAATCACCCTCCCTCCATCCACCCACCTCCCACCCCTCCCCTTCAGATCCCCCTCCCCATAGTCTAAGGCTATAATTAGGTTATATCTTTCCTATAAAAGCTATAATTTAGTTTCAAATTAGGGCTGTGTACATTGGATACTTTTTCTTCCATTCTGGAGATACTTTACTAAGAAGAACATTTTCCAGCTCCGTCCATGTAAACATGAAGGAAGTAAAGTCTCCATCTTTCTTTAGGGCTGCACAATATTCCATGGTGTACATATACCACAGTTTATTGATCCATTTGTGGATCGATGGGCACTTGGGCTTCTTCCATGACCTAGCAATTATGAATTGGGCTGCAATAAACATTCTGATACAAATATCTTTGTTGTAATGTGATTTTTGGTCTTCCGGATATATACCTAATAAAGGAATTGTAGGATCAAGTGGCAGGTCTATTTTTAGTTCTCTAACTGTTCTCCAGATATCTTTCCAAAAGGAATATATTAGTTTGCATTCCCACCAGCAGTGTAGGAGTGTTCTCTTTTCTCCACATCCACACCAGCATCTCTGGTTTTGGGATTTTGTGATATGGGCTAATCTTACTAGAGTTAGGCGATATCACAAATTAGTTTTGATTTGCATTTCTCCGATGATTAAGGATGATGAGCATTTTTTCATATATCTGTAGGCCATGCACCTATCTTCTTTAGAGAAATTTCAAGTCCCTTGCCCAGCCTGAGATAGGATCACTTGATCTTTTTTTGCTAATATGTTTGAGTTCTCTATGAATTCTGGTTATTAAACCTTTGTCAGAGACATAACCTGCAAATATCTTCTCCCACTCAGGGCTGTCTGCTTGCTTTCCTTACTGTGTTTTTGGCTGTGCAGAAGCTTTTTAGTTTGATCAGGTCCCAGTAGTGTATTTTTGATGTTGCTTCAATTGCTTGGGGGGTCCTCCTCATAAAATTTTTGCCCAGGCCTATTTCTTCAAGTGTTTTCCCTACACTTTCTTCTCGTATTTTTATAGAAAGATGGAGACTTTGCCTCCTTCATGTTTACATGGATAGAGCTGGAAAATATTCTTCTTAGCAAAGTATCTCAAGTATGGAGGAAAAAGTATCCAATGTACTCAGCCCTATTATGAAACTAATCTATGGCTTTCATATGAAAGCTATAACCTAATTATAGCCTAAGAATATGGGGAGGGAGTGTGATTGTAGGGATCACTTCTATGGTTTATTTTACGAGGGTACAAGTGAATCTTTCCAAAGTAGAATATAAACGTCTTAACACAATAACTAAGAAAATGACATGAAGGTTATATTAATCAGTTTGATGACAATATTTCAAATTGTATATGAAAACACACTGTACCCCATGATTGCATTAATGTTCACAGCTATCATTTAATACAAAAAAAAGAAAAAATTAAAAATTTATGGCCATGTAATAGAGCAGCAGACACAGCATTTGCATAGCACCAAAAGTCTTTGGCCTCTGGGTGTCCTGGTTTTCCCCTGTAGCGGTTAACCCTTCAACAGTAACCTGGGCTGCTCCCTGGGAGCAGGGCTGCTCAGTGTGACGTGAGTTAGCATCATAAATGGAACTTACATTAAAATATACCAGGATCCTTTTCCAGATTATTATGCTATGTTTAAAACACATTATTGGTATTACTTTTTTTTTTTTTTTTTTTACCTAAAACTAGTGAACAACTATTAAACATTCAGCTTTTCAAGTGCTTAAGAAATGCATAATTCTGCTGGTCCTTCTTGAGTTTTATTGTATCAGAGTCAGATCTGAAGCATTTCTGCAGTCCATTTATGCAGGTGAGGTGCTTAGGTACTTTTTTTTTGGAAACAGAGTCCTACTTTGTCACTCTTGGTAGAGTTCCGTAGCATCACAGCTCACAGCAACCTCTAACTCTTGGACTCAAGCAATTCTCTTGCCTCAGCCTCCCCAGTAGCTGGGATTATAGGTGCCTGTCACAATGCCTGGCTATTTTTTTTGTTGCAGTTTGGCCAGGCTGGGTTTGAACCCACCACCCTCGTCATTATAAGGGGCTGGCCGCTGACCCACTGAGCCACAGGCACCACCTGCAACCATGTTTCTTATGAGTCTGTTGATCAGAGAGAATAAAGCCAACCTGTGGAGTGAGGCACAAATTCCTGCTCTGAAGAAGGGGAGAGAGGAAGAGGGTTGCTAAGGGAACAGAGAGACGCCCAGTAGGTCTCGTTCCCTTGTGCAGCCGAGCCAGTGTGCTCGCCTGCCCTGTTCTGGTGTTTTATCCCCCGAGATATTCCCCATTTGCTTCAGTTAGTTGCAGCTGGGCGTCTCTGATTTGAAATCATAAGAAATCTGATTAACAGGGCGGAGAGAGGCTGCTGAGCCAGAAAACAATAAATGAGGGAGCATTTAAACTTTAGGGAAGGAGAAAAAGGTCTCCTGATGTCAGCCATGTTGAGGAAATAGTCTAATTCAGAAGGTAAGTGTCCTGCACAGACGTGAATGCCGTCTATTGGACTGTGCAGGATGGAGATGAGAAGTTTAGGAGGAGCTATTTTTCAGGGTACAAGTTAGAAGACAAAGGGATTCATCCATTATACATGAAATAAAGGGAATTTTTATAAAAATCATGTGGGTACGCCAATCAAAATTTAAATATTTCTATAACAAAAATCTTTAAACCCTAAGGCAGACGAAGTACGACCACCCATTTCGACTTCTAACAGTCCTGTAGTATCATCTTTTTTCCTTCCTTCCTTCCTCCCTGTCCCCCCTCCCCGTCTTCCTCCTCCCCACCTCCCTTGTGTTTCTCTTCCTTTGTCTGTATCAACGAGAGATTTGAAGTTGATTTAATTATTTCATGAATATTCTTGTAGAAAAGGGATGATTAAACATTAAAATGTGCAGTAAGGAGTGTATGTCTTCTGATAGGGGGAGAATTTAATCCAGAAAACAGATAGAGAAGCTGCTCTAAGCAGGAAATGGGAGGGGGGGAGAGGGAAGGTCACTCCGATTTGGCGCCTGGTTTACCTGGAGGTGAGAGCATGAAGGAGTCGCTGTTGAAAGGATGGTGTTTCTTTCACCCTTGTTGGAGGAGTTATGTCCTCTGTTAGTGAGGCAGGAATGGGCAGGAGTATAACAAACCTTTAAAAATGAGCATATGCTGGGCATGGTGACTCACGCCTGTGATCCCAGCACTCTGGGAATGAGGCCAAGGGGGACAGATCACCTGAGCTCAGGAGTTCGGGACCAGCCTGAGCAAAGTGAGACCCCATCTCTACTAAAAATAGAAAAACTAGCTGGGCATTATAGTAGACACCTGTAGTCCCAGCTACTTGGGAGGCTGAGGCAAGAGGATCACTTGAGCCCGGAGTTTGAGGTTGCTGTGAGCTGTGACGCCACAGCATTCTACTCAAGTTGACAAAGGGAGACTCTGCCTCAAAAACAATTTTTTTTAATTAAAAAGTAAATAAAAATGAACATGTGTTAGGTTTTTCTGGATGTTTTAAAGGGTGTAATTGATTCTGGTGATCAATAATGCATTGTTGTCCATCTGCTGTCCAGGTGTGGCGTTCACCTGTCTGAGGGACAGGAACAAGGAGATTTGGGGTGTGACTGTCAGGCTTGCTGCGTCTGTTACTACAGAGCCGAGGGCATTATGCTCATTAGCAAGGAAGTCATTACAAAAAGCAAAAATTTGACGTGACCGAAGTGGATACACAAGCAAAAAATGATAGCAGGGATGATGGATAACCAGAAAGGATAACTGCGCTCAAGAGTGGACATTAGCTCTTCTTTCTTTTTTTTTTTTTAACACTAGTTTTTAGTGGAATTAGTCAATCTAGCCATGACAAGGAGAGAAGATGCTGATTTGAGAGTAAGGCATTTTACTTTACTGTCTTAGAGAAGGAACAGTAACAATAAAATAAAATTGGAAAGCTGACGGACATGGCCGAGCACAGTGGCTCACACTTGTAATCCTAGCACTCTGCAAGTATCCCTTGAGCTCAGGAGTTCGATACTAGCCTGAGCAAGAGTGAGATGCCATCTCTACTAAAAATAGAAAAATTAGCCAGACATTGTGGTGGCACCTGTACTTCCAGTCACTCGAGAGGCTGAGGCAGGAGGATCCTTTGAACCCAGGAGTTTGAGGTTGCTGGGAAATATGACAATGACATGGCACTCTACCCAGGGTGATAGAGTAAGACTCAGTCTCAAAGGTGGTGAGCAAGGGTGACATCCCAGCTCAGCACTTGTTGGAAAGCTGGCAGGGTGAAACAGAGACTTGAATGTGCTGTCAGTTAAATAAATGCTGATTGACAGAGCCCTGGCCTGACACTGGACATGAGTGTCAAGGGGTGCCCTCTTATCACTTCCCAGCTTGATATCACCTTTGGGAGGTGGGGGAGCATGTGGCCTCATTGCTAAAGAATTAGGTCCTACCCAAAGGAAAAGAACTGTGGATTTCAATTTTACAGCCTGGCAATGACTTAACATTATTTGAGGCCACTTATTGTTTTATCGTCAGGACGTCATGCTTTGAACTAAATAGAATTGTCAAAGTTAGTTCTATCCCTCTCTGTGAAGACCATTGAAAAGAGTGGATAATAATGTGTCCAATGGCTGGGCTTGGCCATGATGAGTACTGTAGAAGACCTTTCATTTTCTAAGATATGTGTAGGCAGATTAGAAAAAGAAAGGAAATATACAACCTGTACTGACAGTCTCTTAAGTAATTAAAGACCTTGTGGTCTTCTGAATTATTTAAGTTCTGCAAGGCCCTTTCATTAAACTTTGCATTGAAATAATTATCCTCAAATGGGAAAATGTCAGGCTAAATATGGACTATGTCTGAATCTAGAAATGCACGGGAGGTCATGAGTTATTCAGGAGAACTCAACAGTTTCCTTAATGATTGTGACAGGGTTCATATCCTCACCCATTCTTACCTGCAAGGTAGGTGGCTCTATCTGGGTCAACACCCATTTATAAAGGTATTATCTTTATTTATCCAATTTTCCAGTTATGTTGTCCCCCACCAAAAAAAATACAGCCATACTAAGCAGTGTGTCACATAAATTTGTCTTAAAATGTTTTTAGGTGAAATTTTGTATGTATATGCTAAAAACTATTGCCCCTGGCCTGAGGGTGTTTTAGAAAAAATTATGTATATTTGAGGCTTACAACGTAATGTTATAGGATATGAGAACTTTCCTAGTAGTCTTGGAAGCAAATGTATCAACCACAATGGGGAATCCTCTGAGGAGTGAGTTTCATTTCACTGAATTGTTATAAATGTATTTGGGGCTTCCAGCTGAGAAGTAACCTCATCAGCCGATCTCTACAGACTCACATCCCATTCTTCACTGCCACACAATGAATCAACAGTAAAGACCCCATGAACTGTTGTCATTGCTTAGGTCATAACTCCCTGGGGGCAATTGTATTATTTCAAAAGCGAGGGCATGCTAGCGTCTGTTCTCAGGGCTCCTGTCTGCTATAGCAAGGCTAAGGCATTTTACAGCCCAGAAATAAACTCTAATGACAAATTAATTCAGGTATCCCTTTATAAGAGTGTCCCAGTGAATTGAAATGCAAACCCAGTGGCGTGGTAGGAAGTGTGACCTTCATTGGTGAGGGTCACAGCGGTGACTGAGTGTTCCTTCTGATGCTCACCACTGATGCAAACCAGGCAGGCAAAGCTGTTTAGATCACACCTACATGGGTTCCCCAGAGGGTGTACCGGCAGCACTGGGGACACCTGGGTGACAGTACATGTGTCACAGTCCATACACCTTTACAGCATGGTGAGTTTTAAAATAGTCCGCTTTAGTTTTACATCATCAAATATTTTAAGGAGCTAAGTACACTTGATTGCAGCACACTTCTTAATGACCAAGGCACAGCAGGAAGTCTGCGCCATGGAAGCCGAGCTGAGTCTGAGGAGCAGTAGTGAGCAGCCGGACTGACCAGCGGGTGCTCTAGCCCCATGGGGTTTGTCGAATGTCTCTCCCAGAGTTTCCAGAGTTTTATCTGAACGCTCTGGCTGCTCCTGGGTTCTGCCCTGGGTGCAGCTCAGTCCTTCCCTGTATCTACTCAGATCTGCCCTCTGGAATCAGCTGGGAAGGGCCCCATCTTCCTGGCAGAAGCAAAAGCACATCTCAGGGCCTGGACAGAGGAGCGTGGGCTTCATGGGGCCCTGTTGTAAGGTTTTATTGGGACCCTGTTGTGAGGTTGCACTGTGGCCCTGTTGTGAGGTTGCACTGGTTTTAGGGGGGCCCTATTGTGAGGTGCACTGGGGTCCTATTGTGAGGTTGTGTTCCATTCGCAGAGACAGAGCGGGACGGGCATTCAGAGAATGCACATGCGGGGATGTAACAGAGCCCGAGAGAGGACAATTAAGAGACAGAATCAAACATGGCAGGCAACCTTAGCAGAAAGTGAGGTGAGAATAGAAGGATTTGACAAGAAGTGAAATGGCAGCAAAGAAAAGGGACCGCGGTGAAGGAGAGTAGGGCAGGGAGACGGGATGCAGGGGTGTCAGGGAATTGCTAAATAGTCGGACTGGGAGGCACGGTTAGTGGTCATGGAAATGTGAGGGAGAATGAGCCACACAGTCCTAAATGAACGTGTTTGGTGATTCGGAGGCTCAAATTAGGGGAAAATGACACAACTCTAGAGGGTACCAGGTAAATATTCTGCTAATAGGAGGATGCTTCCTTGTGTGTCAACCTCAGCTAAGTTTCTTTTGACCTTGGAGGTGTAAGGACTGCAGGGGAGCTGAGAAAACAGAGGCCACGTCTGGAGAACAGGGAACAACCCCATGGGACTGGAGCACGGGAGTGTGGGGTGCGGATGGAAGCCTAATGCTGGGGCCGGGGGTCGGAAGCATCTGGGGAGGACCCGAAACGCCAGTCTGAGGAACATTCAAGTGCTGAGGAGGTCAGGGGACTGGCTGAGTAGTCTAGAGCTGACAAAGCTCTGTGTTTCACTGCAAGAGAGGGGGGCTTGCACGGCATTAGCACCGCTGTCCCTAACATTAAAGAAGACAATGCAGGACAACCCGCACCACAGCAGCTCCAGCTTGGAGACTCACCGGCAGGACGGTTCTGTCCTGGGTGGCGACGCTGCCCAGCACAGTGTTCTCTATGCTCAAGACCCCATGTGTTTCTGTACTGTACAACGTGACACCCACACTGCTTACTGACTCCTTCACCTGTGCTCAAGGGCGCTGAGAAGTTACTGTCTCATTTTATTTAATTTTAATTGATATAAATATAAATGTAAGTAGACAGGGGAAGCTACTGGCTATCATATTGGACAACACAGCTACGTCAGGACCTAGGACAAAAAGTAAAACGTCTGTCAAATAATCTAGGACTCTGGCCCTTCATGGTCTGAAAGTTTTTCTCATTTCTGTTTCTAATACATTATCAGGTTCATTACCAGGAAATTTCTGCTTGTGGTGAACCTTGATGTTTAGAACACTGTCAGAGATACCCAGAGGGGGTAATAGACCAGCTGTCTAAAGTCTAATCTAATTTAGCAAATCTCTGGTTTCCTTTTTCTGTCTGTTACAGTCACTTGACCAATTTTAATTGAACACTTTTGTGTACTGTTTATCAAACACTCTCAACCTTTTCAAATGCTTTGCTTGGTGGCAGCTCATTTTTGAGGGTGGATTTTTTTCAGTGGCAGCGGGGAATACAGCTCCAGAAAGTCAATTTCATGCTGCGAGATTCGCATTCCTGTCATCAGTTTATGGGCAGGGCAGGACAGGTGAGAAAACACACCCAGAAAGAAGAGCTGTCACTGTACACAAAGGGAGAAATGTTGACGACAACACGGTGAGGAAGAATAGTGAAAACTCAGCAGTTGCTTTTTAAGGAAACTTCAATCAAATGTGGAATTCCAAACAGCAAAGGGAAGACTTTCAAAGTGACGCTCACAATAATAGACTAAAATGCTATTAATAATCTGGAAGACGGCGGCACCTGTGGCTCAGTTGGCTAAGGCGCCAGCCACATACACCTAAGGTAGCAGGTTCGAATCCCCAGCCTGGGCCCACCGAACAACAATGATGGCTGCAACCAAAAAATGGCCGGGCGTTGTGGCGGGTGCCTGTGGTCCCAGCTACTTGGGAGGTGGAGGCAGGAGACTCGCTTGAGCCCAGGAGTTGGAGGTTGCTATGAGCTGTGATGCCATGGCACTCCACCCAGG